>JAVSCE010012665.1:0-77168 GCA_032199065.1 Smutsia gigantea
TTATTCTGGGGAAAACACCTAAATTGGATTGCATTTTCAATTCATATACATTATTTAAAAAAGCAACAAATAAGAGGAAGCAAACTAAATGTCCAGTGAAATGGCATTGGTAATAAGTTTGTCTTATACAACATAATGAAATAACATGCATGAATTAATACTGTTTAGGAGAGTATTTAATAAACAGTAACAGCGATCATAGTTGTTGACCTGCAGCAAAAATATTATGTTCCTGAACAGTTAGGGCTTTCTAAGCAAATTTATTGAAATTTGGGATCTGGGTTAAAACGGGCCTGCAAGTTAAATGATGATGATACAGCTAGTGAGAACTGCAGAGATTTACCTCCGTTGCAGATATGTGATTACATTTCAAGGAAGGATAAGACCTGGGCTCAGAAGGCATTCCTGAGTTATAAAGCTGAAGAAAAGGGGTTCAAGTTCCTGGAGGGGTGATTCATTCACATTCTAGAGGATAAAGGGTCTGGACCTCTTCTGCTTGGTATTTCTAAGGAGGATTTGTCTGCACTAGGGAGCAGATCCCCCTCTCAGGAGGGGAGAAGGAATGGCTGTCTCTCTCCCATATAACCACTCAGCTTAACTTTTTGTGGGCTTCTCACCTTCGGGAGACCCCAGTATGTGTAAGATGACATCTGATTATCAGGTTGAACCAGGGGCTAGAATTGGGGCAAAGGCTGTTCATGTAGTGATTATTATGTGTAAGAAATAACAATATGCTCTGCTTTGGAAACCTCTTGTTGACATTTAAGATAATATTAATAAGTATAGATATTAAAAAACAGAATATACTCGTAAATGAAAACCTACATCTTACCTACATTGTGATCCCAGTTCTAGAGCTATTGCATATTACGTATCTATCAGAGCTTTTACAGATGTCTCTGGTGCAATTACTCTGCTGTTCCACCTTGAGAGCAGCCACAGACAATACTTAAACAAGCAGAGGTGGCTGTGTTCCAAGAAACTTTATTTATGGGCACTGAAATTCAAATTTTAATATGACGATATCTTCTTTTTTCATTATTTGCCTACTAAAAATTTTTTTAGCCCGGGCCCAAATAGGCAGTGGGTCACAACTGACTCACAGTCCATAGTTTGTTCCCAAGTTGAGAGTGGCCTATGAAGGAATGAAAAATGATATACAGTTTGCCATTGCTTTTCAAAATAATTAACCAGCTATCTAACCATAGTTTTTAAGATATCAATTAAGATTGAGTCTATTCACATGCTCACTGCTGATTTTAAGATAAAATTTAATGAAATCTCATAAACCCACAACAATAGAAACAAAATAAAGCTTAGATCTTTAAAAATCAATAAATAATAATAATTTATTGCATAATAGAAAATAAATATACTGGTTGCAATAAGTCACCAAGAAATCTATACCTAACTGAAGGAAGTGAGACTCAGTTTGTATTTCACATCTATTTTCAAAAATTTGTTAATTATTCATACTAAATTATAATCTTAGCTCACATTATTTGTGCTCTCTCTGAGAAGTCGATGACCAGATCACACTAAATAAACATAAGATTGAATATGTCAGTCTGGGAGATATTAGTGAGATGTATATAATTCCTCTCTCAAGTATGAGGTATAAAGGAGTTTTCAGCACAATGAGCAGTGTAAAAATATGAGAGAGAAGTCCCTGAAAACTGGGATACAGGGAGAAAAAACATGTCAATTACTACAGTAGTGTATGTGCCTTATGCCATTACCTGGAGAGGGTGATAGGGTTCTGTGCTAAGAGGGCACAAGCTAAAGGCATGAGGGAGGGCATTGTTCCATAGTAAGCTGAAGTTGCTTTGACTACCTTCCACATTCTGCATTATTCAGAGAGAATTCTTACAGTAATATACTAGTGATTTTGATTGGAGGCATGAAAAGTAATATATACTATGTTCTAATTCACATCTCCCAGCATTAAACTTTGTAACTACAGCACTGCTGATTATAGGCTCAGATTTTTTATGAATTACTTTTTAAAACCAATCTTACTCCACCGCTTCAATGACACCCTCAGGGTACACAGACAAGATTCTCATTACATCAGTTTTTTCATTCCTGTACATACAGACATACATCCTGTCAATGTAGAATTGTGAATTTAATCAGATTCAATACAGCATCTTTAAAAAGATAACACATATCTAACACCTGTCAGCTTGTCAATGTTTGGCTTACTACTCTACAAATTACTACATATATCATTCCTGACATCTTAACTGATGTAGAGAATAAAACACAACTTATGAATTTTATAAGACACACAGGCAAGACACACACAGCCGACTATCTATCCATTCTCAAGCTTGGTCTTAAAACTCCTTTAGACATTTAAAAAGTAATGACAACCCCAAACAATTTTTGTATATCTGGGATATGTTTTGTGTATGTATATACATCATATTAAATTAAAATTGGAAAAAATTTAAATACACACAGAGGCAGGGCAAGAAAGATAGAAATACAAGCAGGGCACAATGGATCGGCCATTTCAACAAGACAGTTGTCTAGGGCAAATGCGTTAAGGATGTAGTTTGGAGTTTCTGCTTCTCAGTGTAGAGGGCAAGCATTTAAAAGACCAGAAACACAAACCGAAGACCCCAGATTACCAAGTAAAGTTTTGTGATGATGGCAGTGATTACGGTTGTAGTTTTATTGTATTTAAAGGCATTGTACTATGTCAATTGAGAATCTTCTAGAATTTCATTGGCTTTATCTTGACATTTGACCATAAATAACTTTAAATGCTTGAAATTTTTCAGCTCTATAAACTTAGAATACCTAATAGATACATAGGATCATATTGTTCAATTAGTTGTTAGTGTTATTTGTCCCACATATTTGGCCGATGATTAAAATTATGTACAGTTTACTTGAGTCTATTTTAAGTACATCTCTAACATTTAAATACATTTTTATGCTAAAAATCTGGTATTTCTATGTTATTCAAAGCAATATGTATTGAATTTCAATATTAAAAATCCACTTCCAATATTCTTTTTCATATCATTCATTAAAATTAACTGAAAAATGTAAAACCCTAGGAGCTTACATATCAGTAATTTTGTTTCACCAAAGTATGAAAAAATGGCCAACTCTTGTGGTGATTAAACATATGAGTATGTTTTTAAATTATTAATACATTTTCATAATTACAAATTATGAGTAAAATGGGGTTAAAAATATGAGTGATATGAGAATATTCATATTAAATATATGAATACATATAAAAATTAGTGAAAATTTTTGATATCTTGATCTGGTTCATATACTAATGGTTACATGTATGTATGTACATGTCAGAATTGAGTTGTATACTAAGATTTGTGCATTTTATTGTATGTACCTCGATTTTTTTTTAAATGTTAATCTCATCTAAAAACACCTTGAGAGACACGTCTAGAAATAATGTTTAACCAAATATTGTGTACCCCATGGCCCAGTTAAGTTGACACATAAAATTAACCATCACAGTGATAGATGCACATGGTTCAAAATGCAAAGGCATGAAGAGGTATAGTAAAAATGATTTCTCCTTCTCTTCATCTCATGTAAAGTCACTTAATTCCCCTCCCCAGAGGCAATGTTATCAGCTTTATGTGCATTCTTCCAGAGATGATTTTGCATTCTTATGTATGCATACATGTATGTAATTTCTCCCCCTTCCTTACACAAATACTGGTATACTATACACAAAGAGCATATATTTCTTTTTTCTGCTACATTGAATTCCACTGGTTATTCACCATTATTTATAACAAACTCCATTAGTATATGAAGTGTGTTGTTTCCAGTCTTTGCTATTACAAAGCATAGTGATTAACCCTTTATGTATGCAATTTTACAAATGTTTGTGTATATATGTAGGATAAATGCTTAGGAGAAGAACTGACAGGTAAAAGTTAAGCTTTTTAAAAACTGTCCATAGACATTTCCAAATTGCTTTCAATAAGTGTACCAATTGACATTATTACGTCACTCTCTCCACACCCAGTACAATCTGTTTTTTAAATTAATTGATTAATTAATTTAAATATATGGGTATGAATTCAAACAATGCTATTAGGGCATAATATTTGAAACTTACATTATTGTAAATGATAATCATTCAACTAGTAAATTCCTATCATCTTTTAGAAAGGCTAATAAAACAGCTTGGTTTATTGAAATATACATCAAATTCTCAGAATCACTTTATGGAAATATGAATTGGAATTTAAATTATAAGGTAAGTTTTCATATTCAATGTAAAAAATGAAAACATTAGACATTTTCTAAAATAATTAAATGGAGACTATGGCTTATGAAAAATGCATTTGTAAACATTTATTAAAAGAACATTGAACAAAGTTATTTTCTAGCTTATGGTATAGTGTACCTATAACTCTCTATCATTTAATAAAATTGATAGTATATTATTTGGCTAGCATTTATTTTTCTCCTTTATGGAACTAAGATGACATATTCCTCAATATCTGTATATAGACATTTTTAGTAAATGATTCAGTAGTTCTCAATATAGCCCAGTGTAAGGAGAAAGAGATTCTTGGATGCCACAGACTTAAGGCTAAGGCTAATTTTCACCTAGCTATAGGGGGATAGGACATTTTTCTCACAATCTACCTTCCTTTGCATGTAAGAGGCAAATTTTGGAGTAACTTTCTTTTTTCAGTTGGAAATCATATTCTATAACATTAGAATTTTGTATGTCTAATTCATTTATTAAAATGATAACATCAAGCAATTGAAAATAAAACAGGGGGAAGTTTCCACTGCTTAGTGTATATGGTAACACTACATGGGAGAATATACTGACCTGCTATTCCAACTACATAATTAAGAGCAGACATCTAGTTAGTCTCCTGTCTCTCCTACTATAACTCCATTAGCATTTCTGTTTTATTATGTATTTATTACAATAGATTGCTGGTATAATATATTTTATGTTGGATTTTTTTTCCTCACATGAACTGATTTTTCCATGACACACTTTTCTATTCCATCTCCTATAAAAGTACCAAATAACTTTGTTTGCTCAGTTCAAATAAGAGTTGTACACACTATACTTGTAGGTGATTTTTTTTTCCTGAAATAATTTATTTACTACATTAATTTCACTTTATTAGTCAATTTTAGAAAAAATAAATGTTTGTGAAGAAAATAAATTGGGTTAGTATGATAAATATTGAATGGAGAAAGTGGTTAATTTAGATATTGTGGGTTTAAAACCTGTTTATGTTAAAACCTATGTTATACAGAGATGGGATTGCTATTTGTGCAAAGATGGACAAAATGTCTGAGGCTGAAGGAAGAGCAAGTGTAAAGGCCTTGAATTACAAACATACTTGCTGTTTTGGAGGAACAGGGTATGAGAAAAAATCTCTGAAATAAGATAGGGAAGTAGTAGAAGGCCAAATTATGCAGGATCTTGAGGACTAAGATAGAAAATTATCAGGTAAGATGCCCCTGGCATGCTCACATAATGAAATTATCAAGACAGCCATCAGATTACAGATTGTGATAGGCTGAAACATAGCCCCAAAGATGTCCATATCCTAATTCTTGAAATCTGTGAACGTGTTAGGTTACTTGGAGAAAGAACTGTGCAAGAAGAGTCAGGTTATGGATTTTATAATAGGGAGATACTCTGGATTAACTGGATGGGACCAAGGCAATCACGTGGGCCCTTGGAAATGAAAGAAGGTGGCACAAAGGTCAGAGAGATGTGATAACAGAAAGCAGGCAGGGTAGACTCAATGTGAGAAGGACTCCACCCACCATTGCTGATTTTTAAGGTGAGGAAGGGGCCATAATTCAAGGAATGTGGGATAATTCTAGAAAGGGGAAACAGCCCTCAGCTGAAAAACATAAAGGAAGTGAGACCACAATTCTATAGCTGCAAGGAACCAAATTCTAGTGACAAACTGAATGAACAGAGACATGGGTTTTCCCTTAGAGCCTCCACAAAGCTCAGTTTCAGTGCAGTGAGGCACATCAGACTTCTAAGATACAGAACTATAAAGTAATAAAATTTGTGTTGTTTAATCTGCTAAATTTGTGATAATTTTTTAATGTCAACAGTAGAATTCTAATATATTTATCTACACTAAATTTACTAATGAGTTAAAAGGATACAGGCAAGAAGTAGGCAGAGAAACTATTTTTGATGAAAGGCACTGAAACTATTAGATACAACTTCTAAAATAATGTCCTTTCTCCAGTGTTTGGATGCATTTGGATATCAGATTAACAGCTGAGTTTTGAATGACATATATATAAATAGTACACTGAGGAATTTTGAATTTGGGGCTCCTCAATTCTATAACTCATCAGTTACATAGTAGAAAATGCATATACCTTTACATTTTGGGTTGCTTATATTTTGGATATATAGACATAATTTTGATTGACTTATAATTTCCTTTCTTAGAATGTTTACACCCTGTTTTAAATATACTTCCTAATCTTTATTTATATTCTAATTCCAGTTGCTAATCCATTTAAAGTGGGTAGTCTTTTGTTTACTGCATATATCTGCCATATCTTTGAAGCTTTAATATCCTTAGTTTCTTCTTATTATTCTTTACCCACAATTTAATATGACCAAATCTGTAGGGCCACACCCAATACATTTTGTAAATTACTTCACATATCCAAGTATGTGTGTATATTTACATAGACAAATATTCACCTCTTTCAAAATACATCATATATGAATAGACTATGCATTCTAAATTTATCAATTGCTTTGTTGATGACATACCATTTTATCACTATCTCTGCTATATTCTACAATCTTAGAAAAAGATAAATTTATTTGAAGATGATGCTGATGGGGGTATAATCTTAATAAACTCTTCCATCAAGAAGAAACACTAGAATTTTCAATTTATTTTCCATTTACTTATGTTTGAGGATGTCCTAAAAGTAAAACTAATTAATAGACAAACAAGAAAGGAATGAATAAAAGCCTAGATATTAACATTTATATTTCTTTGTATTTCTTTATTTTAGTAAGAAAATTTCAAACTTTAGAATGCATAACGACTATTTTAGCATTTTTATACATAATTCCCTGTGTATGATACTTTGTGGAGTATTTTTCCAAATTATACGTTCTTTATTTTAGGCCTTATATTCTATCTCAGGACCTAACATACATATAATATAATATATATGTTATTAATATTAACAATTTTAACAAACCGACTATCCAGTTTTCAAGACTGTGTTGATTTAATGTGAATGGGAAGGTTGTAATGGGTTAACACACTGACAAGCAATGAAAAACAGCAGCTGACAGAGAGAGAGATAGCAGAGACAGAGAATGACAAATAACACTTTCAAAAACTCACAAAGCTAAGAAGCAGAGAAAATTTAACATGATAAGCTATCCATATACTTAGCTTGGGTTTTGAGGAGGTATTGAATCACAAGAAGATGCAAAGGTGACATTCTCAATGAGTTATCTCATTAAGATAACTTAAATCCCTTTTGAGTATTTGTCTTATAACAGTGAAGTATTTTGCCCTTGCCTATTGCATCCTTGGGTCCACTATTGCAAATGGTCATATGTAATAAAAAAATGTAAAGAGTTATTGTATTAAAGGACACCATTCATTGAGAGTTGCACTTAATTAAATAATAATAATGGGACAGTATGCATTCATTAGAGTTCAATTTCTTTCTTAGCCTTAACTCCTATGGAGAGATCTCATCAATTTATTAGGGCTATTTAGACCTGTTCTCAAACACAAGGGGTCTGAAACATAGGCAGCTCACTAATTTCATTTTTATTACTTATATAATTGGATAAAGAGGACTGAAAATTTTACAGACATTTTAGACAACATGTTTTCATTATCATAGACAGTACTTTTCTAAGAAAAATGTGCCTTATTGGTAAGTCTTATTAAACATTCTTAATTTGTTAAAATAAACAATATAAAATTGTCAATCAGGTCAAATACACTTGAAAACATGTTTTTTCAGCCAATTCCACAAATGGTCATAATACTATTCAAAATCTGATATTGTAAATAGAAGAAGTCTTTAATGGCTAAGACTATAGTTGGTATTATCATTATTTATTCTGTCAATTTTTTACCATGTCACATTTAATGGCAAATTTCAAAGGAGTATTAGTATAAGTCCTTGAGAAGATACACAAATGTTTTATTGTTTTTAAAGAAATATTTGATTTATATCCTAGAGAAGATATGTTGATTACCTATCAAAACAAAGATGTAAGCCAGCTTTCTTAGCTTTCATTAAAAGACTGTAACCATGAGGCTTGACCATTTATTTGTTAAGCATATATACAAATTTTTCAGCCTACAGAAAAAGGTATTTTTATCTCAGAAATTTCTCTATTTAGCATATCTTCTTAATTTTAGTCTATTATAGGAGAGTCTCTCCCATTTTTTTATGATAGGTCAAACTGTATTTTGAAACCAATATAATTGCATTATTTTTAGAACTACTGAATAACTTCAGTAGTTGGTAAGATCATATCTATTCCATAAAAATCAAGAAGGTAAGAAATGTGTAAAATAATTATATAAGAGGTGGAATTATCAGAAACTGGATGCCCTGTGAACAAACTGAACCCATTTTATTTCCTGAGGAAACACTGTAAAAGGGATTCTACGACTCAATTACTGATTTAATAATAATAACAAACTATGCATACATTGATAACCACTTCCATTCTAAAAGCCATGTGATAGGAACATAAAATTATGGGGCCTCTGGCTTAGAATGGGAGAATAAGGCACCAGAACTGAAGTAAAAACCTGTTTTCCCTTTTTATTTCCTCTATACTTTTATTAGAGTGACATGTATTATTTAAAATTAGTTGCTTACTTCATAACTACCCCTCACATCAACACTGGAAAGGAAGAGGGAAAATAAATTTTTATTTCATAACTACTATGGGTCAGGGTCCAATTGTTCTAAATTTACATTTTCTCAAAAATGTCACTGAAAATTTTTATAAGTAACAAATATTTATTTAAAAAATTTTTTTGCATTGACTGACCCACTTTTTCCCACTTTCCATCATTAACCACGAAATAGCTTTCATCTGTCTAAAGTTAGTGCCTTCACTATTTTTATCTCTTTATAATAGGTGGAAAAAGTATGTTCTCTACCTTTATATATATATATATATATACTCTGCTTTCCAAACCTGGAATTGTTCCCAACGTTTTGGATTACTTTCTAGTTCAACTACATTTTGTCATCATTTCTTTACTCTTTTTAACTTTTATATGGACAAAAAATAAAATATATTGATATTTATAATGTAAGTTATAATTGATATTATGAGTGCTTTATAACTTACTAGCATTTCTTCCAGCATATAACACATTTTTTCCTGCCTGATAAAATTTCTATTAATTCAAATGAACATCATGAACTATACCCTTAGAAAAGTAAAATAATTACCCAAATATTTGGCATCTTTATGTCATGCTTTGTAATTATTGGTCTATATTTTTTATTTATGAGAAAAGATACAGTTTTCTTTCTTTGAATGTTATCTTTAAACATAGTAATATTAATCTCTGTTTGTGGTCTTAAAAATTATTCTCATATATCCAAAACTATAACAGTTGAGTATACCACCATTTCAAAAAATTAGCTTGGAACAAATCAGATTACAAATGAATATTTTAAGATAAACATATATGAACATATACCCAGTTATGCATACAACTAATAAAAGTCTGAATTTCAGTTTAATGACTTCCTACAATAGCACTTACTTCTTAGGTGTTAATTTTTCAAGCAATTTCATTAAAAGATGACAAAGACACATTGAAACACGAGCAGGACAAGTACAACACCTAGATGCTTTAAATGTTTTGGAAAGATTTTAAGACTCAGTCATCCAAAACATTAAATATTTTTAATACTTAACATTTTTTCTACAAAGTGGGTTTTCTTAGGAGAATTTGGAAGTTCAAGGAAAATTAATTAATTAAGGAACTTTGTACTTGTCTAGTTTGATAATAGTTAAAATAAAATTTCAGTCTTCGACTAACCCAAGTTGGAGTCTTGCTGCAGGTGGATAGAGAAGCTATTACCCTCTAAAAACAGCAGCTTTGCTTGAATGGTTTTGTGTTTTGTTTATCATCACAATGGGTGATAAAGCTAATAAGAAGTTGTGTGTAGCTAATGGTAGTGATAAGAAAGAACAGGACATTACTCTTGGGTAAATCTAGATAGGATCAAATTCTGGATTGGCTTGCTGTTGCTGGGTAAACAGTCCTTTTTAAGCACAACAAAAGAAAACAGAAAAACAAACCTTTGATATAGAATATCTTCAGGGAAAACAACTTGGGTGTCTGCAATTCTCTAGTTCCCCGTCTACTTTTCAACATTGAATCATTATTTTCATAATAGTTTTTGATAATTGAAGTTTTTCTTATAAACATGACAGCAAGCATCTATTGAGCCCCCTACGTTTATGTGAGAACACAAAGAATTTAGCTTAGAAGGATAGACGTTAGAAATTACAGAGCAATACAATGTTATTTGAAGGATATTATGCAATAAAAAGAAAGTTCTGGTTAAGCACAATCACCATTCATCTTCACAAAGGAGGTGACACCTGATACTGAAGACTGAGTGGGGTCGTAGATGGGTAAGTAAGGTAAGAATATTCCACAACATAAAGGTCATAGGCAAATGTGAGAAGAAAGGTATGGGAGGGCAATGCAAACAATAGGTTATATAAGGGAAAGGCTATGAATGGGGCCAGAAATGGTATCTTGTTGACATATTGCATTTAATTCAAGTGGATGGTGACAAATTGTTTAATCCAAGAATGTGATATCTTTACAGTCTAGAGATCAGCAGACATCAGAGTCACCTGAGCAGATAAACTTCCAGATCTAAGGTCTGCTAGAGACTTACTGCACCAAAAGTTCTCTGGATGTGGTCCAGGAATCTGCATTTTAATAGACCACTTGAACCAATGCATAATCAATGTTGAGCTCCATTTTCTAATGATGGACTCCAACGTGAAATGTGATACCCCATGCACTGCACAAGATGACACAATGGTGAATGAGAAGACAGTGTTAAATACCCTGTGTAGCTATTGTATCAAGATAGGAGAAAGAGAGAGAAAGGGAGAGACAAAGCAAGATAGAGAAAGAGGCTTTATTTTTATTTCTAATATGCAAATAGAGTCTCTTTCATTTGGCCAATATATCACAGTACAGTGTGTCAGATATCCTCAGAGAAGAAATTGCCCTTCCATGTCCATTTCGTTTCAATGTGTTGGGATATACTGAAGTTTAGATATGCTGGGTTCAATTGTTTTATATACTATTTTATCTTGATTTAACTAAATTTGCACTCAAGCCTAAAGTTTGCCATTTGAAACAACGTGCTTTGTGAGTCGTTTCATCCACGATAACTATTAAAATAGATATCAAGTAAATTGATTTTAGCATTCTTCCAACTGGTTAAAAAAGAAATTTTGGAAAGGTATATATGTTTGTACTATTAATACATATGTAGAAGTTAAAATGATGAAATTACATCTTACTATGATGCCAGAGATAGTTGGGTTTAACAGATCTTTCTATAAAAGAAATATAATGAACAAAAATGACAGCATAGAACTTTGAAATTGGAAAATTCTAAAATACAAATTATTGTCTTGCTCAAGAATTTTAATACATCCTATTGCCTGTAACTGTGACCTTCAAACTTTTTTTAAAATTATAGAACTCATCAGGAATAATTTTGAGCACAAATCCAGCAATTGTTCATCTGCTTTCATTTCTATACTGTCCCATCCTACATTGTTCTATTATAAAGATGACAAAAAATATTTCAAAAACAGAAATAAAATGAAGAAATAATAATAATAAATTGGTATTTAAAAACTTAGTGCTGATTGTACCAATTCTGTAAGTTTGTTTTCAATATTAAACAGATCTTGCATGTGGAAAATCATTGAATGTCCTATGGTAAACAACAAAGCATAGGTCATATTATCTTTGATGCTGTTGGCAAAGTTCTTACTGTTTTGAATGGCCCTTTGTTGTAGTTGGCATGACCCAGCAATCTTCCTTTTTGACTCATCATTTCTTAAGCCTGGGCTTCTGATTTTGTGAATAAGTGCTGTTACAAAATAATTTCTTACTTAAAATACCATATTTAATGTGAAGGATAGATGTATTGCAAATGGGTTTACTTAATGCAAGTCAGTGGTACAGGTGAGTAGGTATAAGATTGTTTTAGATATTCAGGGTTTGTTCTGTTATCATATACTTTGTATCAGAATGCAGTTTTCCAGCCCTCAGCACTTCCTTTCAAAGTGTAAAAGAAACCTCTGGTTTTTGTCAGGTTCACTATACATGAATTCAGGGCTTATAGTTGCAAAATAGTTTAAGCTAAACTTGTCATTTCTCTTGTATTTAATGAAAAGAAAGTTAAGTTGTGATTTGCTTCTTTTCCAGAAGGTTGCATTTAATGTCACTGATATTCCAAAAGTTCTTCTTTCAAAAAGTGCAGACATAGTTTTCTGTTTTCATCTTTGATGGTATTGGAATATGGCTTTGAATAGATACTGAAAAATAATGAGGCAGACATACTTTTTACAATAAAAGTATGCATGTATAGACATGTCTGTCTAATGTACTGGATAGGTATACTGTATAATTACTCAGTATATTTTTGCATGTCATTTAGAAATTCATTTGTGTATATTCTGTGAGAATACATTTACATCATATTGTTATTTATATTTTATAGGGATAAATAGATGTATATAAACATATAATCAGATTTTAGTTCCTACAACCTTCACTTACTTTTAAAAATAACATTTCATTAATGAAAAATAAAACAATTCATTAACAATCCCATATTCTAGAGATAACTCTTACTGACCCTTTTTATTTATATTTTGGATTCCATTTTATTACAAAATACACATGGTGAAAGTCATATTATATATACTTTTTTGGTTTTAAAAGTATATTAAGTTTATGACTGAACGTCAGTGAAAATTCTTTATTAAAGTGATTTCAAAGGATGTATCATGTTCTGTTACGTGTGTGTTAGGCTCAGGCCAAACACCTTCAAATCATCCATTATTCCTTTCCTCTTCCCACCCCAATCTAGGGCCAGTTCTGTTTTTGGATAATCCTTCAAAACACATTCAGAATCGGAACACCTCAGCCCTGTTTCCTGCAAATAAAATAAAATCCTAAGTTAGAAAAAAATCACATACTCACTCAAAACCCAGTGGTTTCACATTGTACAAAGACTATACTGTTTAAGTACATAGAAACCAGTGGAAAATGACTCATAGGTAGTATCAAGGTATTTTTTACTAATTTAGCACACATAAGAAAAATTAAAGGTCTATCACAAAAGACACTAAAAATTCAAATAAATTATCTAATTGTATAAGCTAAAATATATATTATTCAAGAAGATATTAGAAGGACATATATAAGAACATATTGAGAAGAAATGTTCAAGCCAATAAAAAAATCAGATACAATAATGGAAATAATTGTTTTAAATCCTACATAAAATGTGAAAAGGAGATTTCTAGGTAAAAGTAGTGGAGTAAAGGGATGGTTTGCTCTTCTCCACAAAAATGAAAAAATAGAAACACAAAAAGAAGGTAGGACACAATATGTGGGGAGTATTTTAAAATACATTTTTCAGAAATAAAAGTCATAACCCAAGACAGATTAAACAGAAGACTTAGTGAATGAATGTTCCAAACAGTGAAATACTAATAGAATTGTTGATTGAGATTTTCATTGTCAAATCTCTCCAAACTATATTTCAAGTATAAGTAATAATAAGAAGAATTAATATTGGCTCTGTTTATATATAGTACAAAGTCATGAATAAAGAATATTAAATGAATTATGGCCCAAGAAAACTGACAGACCTCAGACAGCTAGGTGTCCCATAGGCTCAAAAAATTATAGATAATATGTCTGGCAGAGTTCAGAGTTCAGAATCTGAAGTAGGGGAAAATAAAATACAGAGATAGAAGCTATAATAAAGTACCATAAATAGAATAAATGGATATAAAACCCATTGAAGACATGGGAGGTAGAGAGAATCCCACGAAAGGAATATGAGAAGAACAAAATTATAAAACCGGTGACAGAAAAGATGAAACATAAGAAGGCAGAATACCTGTGAATCAGCAATTCAAGTTCCTAGAATAACGGAGAGAACAATTACAATTGAAAAATATCCTTAAAGACACAAGAACAAACCTGAGAAGGAAGGACTGAAATCGCTGATGAGAAGAAAAAATAATATCCCAAGAGAACTGGTTTCAACAAAAACATTTCCAAGTGAACTGATTAACTCAAGCACATCGGCATTGTCTATAATGACAACAAACATGAAGAGGAAATCATGCTGAACTGCGGTATGTAGCATTAGTTAATAGTCATGGACAAGGATCTAACTTGCGGGAGTTCAAGAGTTCTGAGTAGCATCTTTTGTGTGTGTGTGTGTGTGTGTGTGTGTGTGTGTGTGTGTGTGATCAGCTTTATTTATTTTTTAATTTTTTTTTGCTTTTTTTAAAATTTTGGTATCATTAATATACAATCACATGAGCAACATTGTGGTTTCTAGACTCCCCCCATTACCAAGTCCCCCCCACATACCCATTACAGTCACTGTCCATCAGTATAGTAAGACGCCATAGAATCACTACTTGTCTTCTCTGTGCTATGCTGCCTTCCCATGCCTGCCCCCTACATTATGTGTGCTCATCATAATGCCCCCTTTCCCCCTTCTCCCTCCCTCCCCACCCACCCTCCCCCCAGTCCCTTTCCCTTTGGTACCTGTTAGTCCATTTTGGGTTCTGTGAGTGCTGCTGAGTGGCATCTTTTGTTACTAACATGGCCACCATGAATGTTATATTTTGGTCATGTTGAACACATCTGTCCTAATTTTTAAGCAGATTTAACAAAAGACCAACCTAAAGGCACCTTCTGCATTAGCTAATGCATAAAAAGACTTAGACTTTTTGGCAGAAATTAAGCATTCTCTAAGGTATTGTACACAAACCTGCTAGAGCTTTGAGAGGACAGCATGCATGTTTGTTTCAGGTTTTCTAGAAAAAAAGAAACAAACAGTAAAGAAAGTTCTCACAAAATAATATGAATATAAACCAAAAGACTCAGAAGTAGAGAAGCTATCAAAGGAATAAGGGTAAGTATTAAATCTACCAAAATAAGATGAATTATTTTTAGCTGTAGGGCTCATGGTAACACAACAGATATAAATATTACAAAAGTTGACACTTTAATGTTAATGATATAGCTATGGGAAATGGGAGGACAGGTACAGTAGTAGATTTCAGCTTTTTTGTACTAAGGAATCACTAGATACTGTTGATTCCTACTAAAAATGAAAAGTACTCCACCCACTTAATATTTTTCTTCATGTTTTTTCTTAAATGGATTTTAGAAATTATCTCTAATGAAGAAATATTTACTAGGAATTCTCAAATATCTTTTGCATTGTGTCTCTTTTTCTTATGATACATTTAAATACAATTTAATATATTTTATTTTGAACTAATACATATTTAATCACATTTTGTAAAGTACCATCTTTCTGTCTAACTATGGACTATAATATCTATCATATATCTAATATCTACATCTACATGTAAATATGGAAAGGACTGGGATATAGTTAATATGATTAATTATGAGTGATGAAATTTGTGGCTGGTTTTCTTTTTTTTTTTAACTGATTTACTTGTGTTTAGAAAAAGCACATGCCATTTTTCTACTTTACAGTTATAAGATCCATCCATAGTGTGCTGCATATCATCCCTTCACATGAATATACCATAGTTTACTTACATATTCTATTGATGGATTCAGTGTGTAACACTGTATAAAAACAACCAAAAAATCTCAGTGGCTTCCAACAGTCAATGTCTAGGTCACACTTACGTGTCTCCAGGTTGGTTGGGATTTGGGCAATACTGTCTTGAGTTCCCAAGGATTAAGTTGGACCCATGATTCAGTTTAGGTCTGCTCCAGGGTCATTCAGGGACTAAGGCTAAAGCAATTGAGTTGATGGGTACTAAGTTATGAAGAGATTCAGCTGTACTTTATAATGTCAAACAGTTTTCCAAAGAGGTTGTACCAATTTAAACTCACAAAAAGAGTTGCTAATATTTAAAAAAAAATACATATTTTGCTTAATGCTCAATAATGAGATCAGTGTATACTTAATTCCTTGCAAGATAACTTTTTTTGTTTTTTTGTTTGTTTTAAATAAAGGTTATACTGAGCTCATTAAAATAGTGGAGAAGATATTCTCTGGAAGAGCTTCTGTAATATTAGTCATATTCCAATCATCTATCTTGTCTTATTATTCAATTATCTGGGTCATGTGTGAATCTGTATCTATTGTTTTTTGTGTTATTTTGATTTTCAGTTTTATGGTCCTCACATGCCTGGTAATTGCCAAATTTATTCTGTGGATTGTTTTGGGGAAACAAATACAAATTATTGGTAATTTAATTCTTCCAGAGAGGATTTGGTTTCTTTACCTCTGGCAGTCAGAGACTGCCAAGCCTACTTGATTCTGTCAAGGGTTGTCATGCTCTAGAAATCAAAGTTTCTGAAAGCTAATCATTCTTAGTTTTGCCTTTGACCCAAGGGTGTGGACCTTCTGTATTTTGAACTCAAAGGCTAGGATGTTTTCTTGAAGTCCTCCTCCTAGTTGGGTAATAATTTATTTTTTTGTCATAAGACCAATGGGATTACTGAAAGTTCCATTTAGCTTTTTAGCAACATAGGTGCTGCTCTTATTTTTAAACCCGTCTTGCCATGTGCCTGTTCAGGAGTTGGCAAAACCCTGGAAGGAAAGTGGCACATAGAACTTCGAGCTAAAGGTTTCCTTCTTTTCTAGATATTGGCCTCTCAATCCTCAATGTGTGACAATGGAGAACTGCCCTTAGGGCTCCTGCAGCCAAGAGAGATTGCTACAACATCTAAGCCAAGGATTTTACTCTGGCTTTCATGCCCAGTGCTGAGGATATGCATATGGTCCAAGAGGAACAGCGTCAAAAGCAGGACCGTGTCACTGCCATTTCTCTTTCTCTTCTCTCCGGTCAATTGGCTCAGAAATAAGGCTTGGACTCCTTAGTTACCACTCTGATGACTTCAAACCCCCTTTTCTCCAGCTTCTATAGCTGTTCTTAGCAGGACAATTAGTTTTCACAAGCTATTCAGACAAATTTGAAACTGGAAATCGAAGAGTGCATTTTAAACAATAAAGTATTAAATTAAAAATATATATACAAATTCCCTGATATTTATATTGGAAAAAACAAACCAGAAAAAGGTAATACAAATGACTATTTCCAATGAAAAACAGGAATTGACCACTTATTCACTCTCTAAGGAAGAATAAGATTTATACTTAATTTTAATTGTTTTTATTCTCACATATTTATTTATTATTTCTTATAGTACTATTGTATGTATATGTATATAACATACATGTATATAAATATAAACATTTGAATTCTCTTTTCTAGCCTATTATAAGTATCTCTGGGAAATATGTTGTTTATAATGCAAAAAAAATATTTATATACAATATGATATACACAATCCTGCAGCTTTAAATCCTTAAATAATCAATTACTTCACCACTAATATTTCAAATCCCTGCATAAAGCACATAAAATGCATTCGATTTTTTTGCTTTAAGGTTTATTTTATAGATATTTTTCATTTTAAGATTTTTCTCTGTGAATACTGAATTACTATATTCTGTATACAAGGTGGGGTGCATATTGCAAATATGAGTAATTAATAAAAATGATTACCTTTATTGTTTATTCTACGATATTTCCTATGAAAACTCTCTTATACACCTGACAGGACTTTGTTCTCAAACTTTCAGCTTTGAAAACTTGTAAACCTAGCAAACTATCTTGTCTTCTAAATACCACTCTCCATTCTGTAGGAATCATTGGAGAAACGGCTGCTTCCAGGGCCAAGGCAGTAACAATAAATGTGAGCCTTAAACAACCTGTGCCAGAAAGAAATGTAGTGCTTAAAAATATGATTGGATTTTATTCACAGATCTACTCTTTACAAGTGATTTTTCCTGTAATGAATCCGAGGCTCAGGTGTCTTCCCTAATGACTGATTTAATCTCTGGTCTGATTTAAATTTTAGTTTTTTCCCTCCATCCATTTATTCAGTGAAATTTATTGAGTATTTTTCTGTGTGCCAGGATGACATTATACTTTGAAGAGGTAGAAAGTTAGGCTGCTCTAGAGCTATTCAGAGGCAATTCTTTCATTTTGGAAATTCTTACAGTTTATGACTGGGGATGTCTGGGTCTGGACAGGTAAGCCATCCTTAATATAGGATACTAAAAAATAAAGTTAAATATTTGCTGGAATGTTATGGGGCTATTCTACATCTAGATTTTGTTGTGTAGGAGGGTAATTATTAGGGAATATATGCTGTGTCAATGAAATCTTATCATTGTAGGTTTCAATTAATTACCACGCCTGAGGGCCCCGCCTCTGGCCCTGGCGCAGGGTGCGGGGAGAGGGGGAGGTGGTGAGGCCACGACCCTAGGGCAGGGGTGGGATGAATCCCCAGGACCTATTGTCCAGGCGCGGGAGAGCTGCGTATGCGCCTCCTGAACGCGTGGCCATGCAGTGTGAGGACCTTGCGAGCTTGTTGCCCACTTTGCGGGCTGAGTTCCCGCGCTGCTCAGGCCCAGCCCTGCGGGCCACCTGCTGAGAGAAAATCTGGCCCTGGTCCCTGCCAGGTAAGATATTAATATATGTAAGAAATATAGTTTAGATGTGTCTTTGTGGCTCATGGTTCCTACTAGTAAGCACTTGGATGATTTCAAAATATGCTATTCCATAGCTAAAAGGCTTGATGGCAGATTCTTCTCTTGGAGGTTAAAAGATGTATTTATATTCATGTGTAAATGAGAGAGAAACTGGCAGTTCTTTAAGAATTAGTGTTTATTCTATCAACTGTAGGACTACATTAATTAGGTATTTTAAAATATTGCAGTGTTGAGTCTAGGCACCATATAAAATAATTCTAGCCCCCACCAAAAACAATTCAAATTACATCCTATAATGATAATTAAAATGTAAGTTTAGTATAAATTACTAAAGTTTTCTTTATTTTCTACTCTTTAAAGTTAATAGTGTAAGTTCAAAATTGATGAAGAATTGATTCTCACAAGCAGTAACATTTTAACAGTTTTACTTATATGGGATATTTAATCATTGCACGTACATTTATAGTCCTGAGGAAATTTACTAGCCTGTGACTTCTGCTTCCTGATCTTACACTTGTCTTCAACAGGACTAGACGTTGACTCATCCATTTGTGTTATAGGATGTAAACCCAGACCATAGTTGACTATCAGAAATAGGCATTGATACAAGTCAGCTCCATCAGATTCTTTTTGTCAGAATTTGGAATTGGGAAAGTAATTCATTTAATTGATTTTGATTTACTTGACCTGAGAATTTGGGAACTCTGGAACAGTGAAGTTGACATGTTTTCAATAGGAATATAAAAAGAAGTAAAATTCAGGTCACAGAAGAGAGGAATGAATTGGATACATACATAAAAAAAACAGAGATGTTAGTCCCTGCAAGTTAAAAAAAAAAGACAACACCTTTCAAGTTCCTAAAATATTCCTCTGTTTCAACTGTCAGCCCATAAAAATCAGGGTGGTGCTTCGTGGTCTTTGGTTCTGTAAGGTATTCCTGCACCTATCCTCAACTTCATTTTCTGCTTCTGCCCTTTGTCACTGAATTGCTGTTACATGAAGCAAAGTGTCTTGACTACCTGATCAGAGACTAGAAAATGATATGGAAGAAATTGTTATCTAACAGGCAATCCTAAACATAATGAGTATATTATTAACATGGATACAAATGGATTAAGACTTTCTATTGAAAACTTTTATTTGAATCAATTTGTATTATTTGAAGTAAAACATTATATTCTATCACTTTATTTCAAAATCATTTTGAAAAATGTCATTTAAATAGTTTTGATCACACCAACTTTTTACCAATAAGATCATTTGCTAAATAAATTTACCCAGATATATTCTTAATGTAGTGATACATTTATAATGAAAATCTATATTCAAATAAGTAAAACTATGAAATAAATTCCAGAGGTACAAACATATTTGGCCAGTACCATTTCTCTGTAAAATTAATACAATCCAATTATAAAACAAGATGAATTAGATAACTTCCAAGATATTAAAGTAAAATAGAACATATATTTAGAAGGGAACAATGCATATTAATCCTCATGGAAAACACCATAATGACTAATGAAGTGTGTGATCTGTATATTTCCTTTTAACATTTTGAATAAAGCTTCCATCCATTTTTTTAAATAAAATTATTGCTTGAATAATTTCTTTACACTTTGGCTATTTCTCAAACCTTCCATTTTAATTAGAATTCTATAACCATTAATAGGATATCCTAATTAAGAAATCCATTAAGTCTCTATAATAGTTGCTTTAGATATAATATTAAATTTACTGGAGTTTTAAATAATAAATTCATGTGATGGCATTTTAATGTGCACTTTAAGAAGTTATTAATATTTGAAAGAAGCAGTCATTACTTCTATATTTAATCAATACCAAGTTTTTGTCATATAGTTATCAATTTTACCATTTCTAATATTTCATGACTATTTTTAAGTGTTCTTCAAGGAAAGGGATGTCTTACTTTAGTGAAACTTATTTGCTTAAGAAGTTAAGTATTTATATTCATTTATCTCATTAAAGAAGTGTGCCTATTATAGATTAGTCCTACCTCTTGGTGAAGTATACTACTGTGACTTTTACTGTCAACTCTTTTTCATTCCTTAGCCCTAAATGCAAAATGTAACATTGATATAATGAAAAATCCAGTTGGTTTTTAAAAAGTTGGTTCAATTTGGAATTTTATCACTTAAAGAATTTTGTAACTAGGCCGAAGGGATAGGTGAGGAAATATAGAGACATTTTCTTAAGGAAATATATAGATGTTATTGTAACTCAGTAGATCATTTCTATTGAAGATTTTAAAAGCCACAAGACTGGAACAAAGAGTAAGAAGGTCCTTGCATCTAGAGTAGAGTAAGCAAGACAGTGAGCAAAGGAAGGAGATAAATTCCAGGATATCAAGGCTTATATAGGCCAAGATAGAGAGTTTGAAAGTCATTGTGAATGTAGAGGGACACTGTGGCAGTTTTTGTAGGAAGCATTGTAATTATTAGTATTTTAACTTTTCATTCGAAATACTATTTGATGTACTGAAAAGTTATAAAGATATTTCAGGGACTTCCCATATATCCCTCACCTAGTTTCTCCTAATAACATCTTATGTAACCATGTTACATTGAATACAATTAAGAAATAAACACAGCTATAGTACTACTAAATGATTATTCACATTCAATAGTCTTTCCACTTAACGTCCTTTCCTGCTCAAGTAGCCAGTTCAGGAGGCTATGTTACCTTGTCTCTTAAGTCTTCTTTAATCTGTGACAGTTTCTTAGTCCTCCCTGGATAGTCATGATTGCTCAGGTATCATGTAAAATGTTTCTTAGTTTTGCTTTGTCTGATCTTTTCTCATGGTTGGACTGCGTTTATGGATTTGAGGGAATACCAGAGACATGAAGTGCTCTTCTCATGGGTTAATATGGGGAGGAATGTGGTGATATCAGCACAACTTCCTACTGGTGATAGTGACCTTGCTCATGAGGATAAGCTGGTGTCAGGTTTCCCCATGTTATTTCATCCCCCTTTTTATACTCTAGTATTAAAAGCAAGTCACCAAGTCCAGTCTATGCTAAAAGAGAGTAAAATGGAGCTCTTTTTATCTGGAGACAGTATCAAAGAATTTGGATATTTTTAAACCACCACAGTATTTAATACATATTTTGGGGATGATACTTTGAGGCTATGCAAATATGGTGTTTTACTTAAAGTCTTGTCCACTAATATTAGCACTCATCTATGGATGTTGCCTGTAGAAATTATTACAGTATTAGTCTAATGGTCATTTTCTAATTCTTCTTCTAAAGTTGTTATTTGGAATTCTCTAAGGAAGATTTGTCCCTTCTCCTGCCCTTATTTATCTAATGAATCATTTATTTTTCTGTATGGTCTCACTTAGCTGTATTTTATTCTTCGGAATGTAGTCCAGTATTATCATTTTTACATGGTTGTTCAAATTGTTCCAGATTTACTTATCAGGAGACCTTTCAGGTTGGTACCTGTGCCCCTTTGATGAGACTCTATCCCTTTTACTTTCTGAGTACTTTCTTATTTTCTGGCATTATAACATGCCACAGGCTCATCTTATATTTTCCCAGCCACAATCTTAAAATCAGCCATTTCTCTAACAATCCCAGTTGACTTTATTGAGGAATTATATTTGGACACTGAGATAAGGGTGCTAGGTGTGGTCACCGCTACTGGGCTGTCATGTTTCAATGCCATCCCAATACACTGAGTTAAGAAATATATGTATGTATATTATCATATGTATATACACATAGTTATAATTATTTCTACTTCTGTGTATATCTTTAGAAAAATAAACATGAGTTCATACTGGTATCTGCAGCTGTAATCCAGCACCATAGAGTTCATTCATTCTAGTCTACTTGTATATTTGTTGCATCTTTCTTAGCTGGCATAAAACCTGGATCCTATTATCAACAATTTATTCAGTTATTCAACTCCCATATTCATGTAGTCTCATAATTTTTAACCCTTACCAATGTGTGACAAACTGAACATTTAAAGTTATTTCGGTAGTCTGTGGGAGAAAATGATGGTGATTTTAACAAGATGGATTATTTTTGGATTTTCAATATAATTAATAGTATATTTTCTTCCAGTCAACTTCAATGTCCTTTTTTATGAGGTATATTTTTGAATATTAATATAAGAGATTTAGTTTTCTAGCTTGAATATAAAAAATCTTAAGAATAATATGCTAGATAAACCTCAAGTAACCTTTATGCTTATGATAGGCAGTAATATGTGTAATGTATTTGAATGTATGAAGTAGTATGCTGAACTGAATAAATTGTATGAGAAACTTGAAGTAAAAAGATAATTTAAGAAGAACTCCTAGATTTTTGTGTTAAGTAAGTGGTGGCACCATTAAAAACACACTGAGCTAAGAAATATGTGTATGTATACCTTTACAATTTGGGTCAACCTGTCTCGTTCCCTAAATCAACAAAAATAAAAACAAAAGTTATATAGATTAAGTGAATAAAGCATAGTGTAGGAGAATGAGCTTTCAGACAATATGTTTCCATTTATACATTTTATATCAGTGGAGGGTTCTCTTACCTCCATTCTTTGCACATCTTGCATTTCTAAGTCAAGGACAAGAGAAATAATTTGTTCATTCTTGTTAATTAGCAGAGACCTTAAAAGGTATAGTACTTTTAAAATAGAAAGATTTTAGGATTCTTTCCTGAGAAGGAGATATTCTTTCCAATATCGTGATATATTGTTTTTTCATTTAAACCAAGAGTGAATCTAAGATGCTTGAGTTAATGATTTCTCCTTCTGAAAAATAACTATCATGATACCAGATGTGAATGGAATAACAGAGGTTTGTTTATAATGTGGTATCCACTATTCCCAAGTCCCCAGTATGCTACTGCCAATTTTCAATTTATTTATCATCTAAAACTATTTAACTTGCTTACCTAATACCAACTTCAAAATGAGAAATAAAATGTCATATTGCAGCCCACCTTGTTTGCTTAATTACACATTTAAAGTCAATTAAATTTGTTAATGTTCACTTTGATTACATCATAAAGATTTGCCGAGTTCTTCATTCAGTCCTTTATTGAAATAGCTAGCTTTAATCTAATGAGAAGAAAAACGAAAGAGGTGACAATTCCTTTAAAAAAATATTAAAACATATTTTAAAATAAATTCACACTTGTATGGTGCTACCAAGCTTTTGAATTGAAAAAACTGCTTGATTTTCTTTTTAAAAAAATAGTTGGCTCTTTAACACAATGAGCTCTATCAGCCCACAAAGATTAAACAGGAAAGAGAATTTAGCATAGAAGTGGTTATATTAACGCACTGTTTATGCAACTAAAGGCTGCATAGATCCTTTTGAAATGAAGATCATGTGAGAATATACATTCATGATAAACATGTGAGAATATACGTTCATGATAAACATGTGAGAATATACATTCATGATGGATGTATCATGTGAAAATATGCATTCATGGTAAACATACATCTTTGGATCAGTGTGGAGATCACTTATCACAGTCATTTGTGAGGAAATAGATTAAAATATAAAAAGAAAAATAAATTAGTAAATGTAATGGAGAAAGCAGAAAATATAGGAAATAAAGAGCATTGCCTATTCTATTCTATAAACAGGGGCATTCTCAATGTCACCTTCAGGGGAAAAATTCTTTCTGCTAACTAAGTATAATACAGAGATATATTCCTGAAAAATAAGTCGTGCCTTTTTCCAGGAATTCAATTAAAATACAGGACCTCTGACGGAAACACTAAAGGTAAAATGAGGGTATACCTAGCATAGTTACTCTTAAGATTATCCACATTCAAAACTAGACAATCATGCCTCTATTTTATATTTCATTTTTCTCATCACAAGAAAAAACATTTTGCAACTATGTGTGGGTGTAGTGTTGACTAGACTTATTGTGATGATCATTTCACAATATATACAAATTTGAATCATGTTATACATCAGAAACTAATACAATGTTATATGTCAACTATCCCTCATTTTAAAAACATAATTGTCTAGAAGAGAATATCATTTTAATCGTTTTGAAAATCCAGAAATAAGTTAACAAAATAAGTTCTCAGATAAATTGTTAGAGTATAAATAAATGCTTACAAGACTATTTAATTGGGATAAGAAACTTATCTTTTTTTTCTATTGACTTATTCCAGTCATAAACATTTTTCAGGAAAAAAGGAATATGTGATACATTTAGACATAGCATTATGACTACATTTCTAATGCATGTTTAATTAAGTATTTTTTCTAGCTAAAGTTTTTCTATGTAATTTGAAAACAAAGTGACTTCATAAGTATTTGATGCTTTCTTAATCTTAAAAACTAAGTATAATCACATAATTTTTCAGTACAATATTTAATCTTAAACATTTGGGATATTTTTTCAATCTATGATATTTAAGCAATCTTTTAGTTTTGCATCAACTAATGTACATTTGTTGCCTATAATGTCTCATGACTGTATCAACATTCTTCACATTTATTGACATCAAATTTGTAATAAAAATTTTTGATATAGATATATTTTTAATTGACATACTTGAAAATTCCATTAAGTATTTGTATCTAAAGATACAAATGATCAAGCCAGAACAGCAATACAAATTTAAATCTGATATAGTGCATTTTCAACTAACTACTCCTCCAAATGAAAACTAATTAGTGTTTCTGGCAGGGTTTAGAGCAAAACACAAAGCATGACATTCTTCAGGCCAAGAATGGCAGTTCTAGGCTGATGGCAAGTAGCCAGTAACTCTCTTTCATTCTAAAAGCACTGAAGCTAGTTTCCAGTTTAATATTTTGATTCGAAAACCTGTTCTACAACACAAACTTTTCTAAGTGTTATGCAAGGATAACAAAGATTTGGTCTCTGTTTTCAAACAACTTGATGTATTGAAAGGAAAGGAAATAGAAAAAATTAAAAAAAACCTAGGGTAATAGGAATAGAGTGGAACTTAAAATGCAGTTAAGCACTCAGGAGGAGTAATGCCTAGCCCATTTGAATAGGCACAAGAAATTTGGACCAAGCAAGTTACACATGTGCTCTGAATCTGGGATCATGAGCAGAAAGCTTGTAAATGGACACTGTACAAATGAACGTAATAGTTAAGATAAAAGATGTCTTCATGGGGCAAATAGAAATAAATCAGCATCAGATATTTAAGAGGTAATCAAAGCTCAATTATTATAAGAAAGTACTATCAAAGAGTTTGTATATTATTCTATCTCAATCTACTGAAAGGCATTAAACATGGAATAAGTAGATCAGGTTTGCATTTAACTATGTTTATTTTAATAAGTTCACTTTTTGTAAGTAATATTTCTTGAGTGGTGATAATATTCAAAGGAAAAGCACAAAGCAATAGTGTAGGGCAACACATGAGCCCTCCCTCCCCCAAAATATGCCACTTTGGATTATTTTGAGCTGAAGCCACTCAAAAAACAGCAGGTGAGGAAGAGCATTCTAATCGCCCTTTTTCTTCCGGAAAACAGGAGATAAAACTCCCATGATGCCTGCCCTGTTCCAGGAGGAATAAACAAAAAAAATTCTTCCAAAGAGTCAAAACTAAAGAGAATTCTTTAGAAATAGACTTTGTTGAATTGATTGGAATAAAGATGGTGGCATGAGAGGTGACACAGAGGCTTCCTCCTAAAACCTCATATAATATGAAAATAAAGCTACTACAACTACTCTTGAAAGAGCAATGGGAAAGAGGACAGCAACAAACTGCATACACCTGGAGACAAGAGCAGCCCTCACAGAAAAGGGTAACGTACTAAAGCTGTGGTCCTGCGGGATCCAAGCCCTTCCCCCACCCCAGCTCACTGGCAGGAGGAACAGGAACGGAGCAGGGAGGGAGTGGAGATGTGGGACTGCTGAATACCTAACTCTGGAGATCTGCTCTGGGAGCACAAACCTACATTTCATGGTGCTTGCATGATACTCTTGTAATTAGGGGGTTGGAAAGCTAAGACAGGCAGAATTCCTGGAGAGACTAAGAATCTAGCTACTTGTGAAAGCAGGGATCCATACCCAGCTGCACAGGGACAAAAGAAAGGCGGGCAGTCTGAGAGACTTCCTAACAAAGAAGCCCTTAGCAAGAGAGCTGCTAAAGGGGCAAGGATTGCACAGGGCTTACTGCTCAGGAGAAAGGACAGGCAGACAAAATTGTCTGGGGGCACTCTGCCCACCAGGATGGGAGCTTTCACGGTCTTCAGGGGCTCCAGCTCCCTGGCTGCCTACATAGCTCCAAGAACCCCTTCTGTGACAGGCAGACTTGTGCGCCTTTCTTCTGGCCAGCCCCACCGGGATTGCAAACTGGGAAATCCTTCCTGGGTGTTAGGCCAGCCAGAGGGAAGATCTGTCTACAGCAACTAAAAACACAAAGCACAGAGGCTTATACCTGTGTGCTCAGCCCACTGGTTCAGGCAATAGAGACAGGCATAGCAGCCAGGAACCAGCAAACACCCCTTTCCTCCCTGGAGGAACCAATACCGCTCCGCTACAATCCCAGCATTGCTTCAGGGGCCGAGCAGCTCCAGAGAGTAGAGCTTCTGGGCACGAGAGGGCGCCATACACAAATATGAAATGCCAAAGGAACCTGGTCAAGAGTAAAATTATGAACACACTTCCTGACAAAGATTTGAATGATATGGACCTTATGACTCTCCCTGAAAGGGAGTTCAAAATAAAATCATTAACACGCTTATGGAGGTACGGAAAGATATTCAAGAACTCAGGAATGAATTCCGGTCAGAGATCCAATCACTGAAGAACACAATGGATGGTATTAAAAGCAGACTGGATATGGTGGAGGAGACAATAAATGAAATAGAAACTAGAGAATAGAAATACAAAGAAGCTGAGGCACAGAGAGAAAAAAGGATCTCTAAGAATGAAAGAATATTGAGAGAAATGTGTGACCAATCCAAACGGAACAATATTCGCATTACAGGGGTACCAGAGGAAGACGAGAGAGAAAAAGGGATAGAAGGCGTCTTTGAGGAGGTGATTGCTGAAAACTTCCCCAATCTGGGGAAGGAGATAGTCTCTCAGGCCATGGAGATGTGCAGATCTCCCAACACAAGGGACCCAAGGAAGACAACAGCAAGACATATAGTAATTAAAATGGAAAAGATCAAGGATAAGGACAGACTATTAAAAGCAGCCAGAGAGAGAAATAGGATCACATACAAAGGAAAATCCATCAGGTTATCATCAGACTTCTCAGCAGAAATCTTAGGGGCCAGAAGGGAGTGGCATGATGTATTTAATGCAATGAAGCAGAAGGGCCTTGAACCAAGGTTACTTTATCCAGCAAGTTATCATTTAAATTTGAAGGAGGGATTAAACAATTCCCAGAGAAGCAAAAGCTGAGAGAATTTGCCTTTCACAAACCATCTCTACAGTGTATTTTGAGGGACTGCTATAGATAGAAGTGTCCCTACAGATTAATAGCTGTCACCAGAGGTAATAAAACTACAGTAAAGAAAATAGAACAGCTAAATACTAAGAAAATGCAAAATTAAATTAACTATCCCCAAAGTCAATCAAGGGATAGACAAACAGTACAGAATATGATACCTAATATATAAAGAATGGAATAGAAAGAAAAATGAGGAAGAAAATAAACAAACAAACAAAAAAAGAACCTTTAGATTGTGTTTGTAATAGCATATTAAGTTAGTTGTTAGACTTTCAGATAGTAGGGAAGTTAACCTTGAACCTTTGGTAACCACAAATCTGAAGTCTGCAATGCCAATAAGTACATACCTATCCATAATCACCCTAAATGTAAATGGACTGAATGCACCAGTCAAAAGACATAGAGTCACTGAATGGATAAAAAAACAAGACCCATCTATATGCTGCCTTCAAGAGACTCACTTTAAACCCAGAGACATACACAGACTAAAAGTGAAGGGATGGAAAAAGGTATTTCATGCAAACAACAAGGAGAAAAAAGCAGGTGTTGCAGTACTTGTATCAGACAAAATAGACTTCAAAACGAAGAAAGTAGCAAGAGATAAAGAAGGACATTACATAATGATAAAGGGGTCACTCCAACAAGAAGATATAACCATTACAAATATATATGCACCCAACACAGGAGAGCCAGCATATGTGAAACAAATACTAACAGAATTAAAGGAGGAAATAGACAGCAATGCATTCATTTTAGGAGACTTCAACACACCACTCACTCCAAAGGATAGATCAACCAGAGAGAGAATAACTAAGACACAGAGGCACTGAACAACACACTAGAACAGATGGACCTAACAGATATCTACAGAACTCTGCATCCAAAAACAGCAGGATACACATTCTTCTCAAGTGCACATGGAACATTTTCCAGAATAGACCACATACTAGGCCACAAAAAGAACCTCAGTAAATTAAAAAATATTGAAATCCTACCAACCAACTTCTCAGATCACAAAGGTATAAAACTAGAAATAACTTTTAGAAAGAAATCAAAAAATCTCACAAATACGTGGAGACTTAACAACATTCTCCTAACTAATCAATAGGTTAACGACCAAATCAAAACAGAAATGAAAGAATGTATGGAGACTAATGACAACAACACAAAGCCACAACTTCTGTGGGACGCAGCAAAGGCAGTTCTAAGAGGAAAGTATATTGCAATCCAGGCCTATTTAAAGAAAGAAGAACATTTCCAAATGAATAGTCTAAAGACACAATTACTGAAATTGGAGAAAGAAGAACAAATGAGGCCTAAAGTCACCAGAAGGAGGGACATAATAAAGATCAGAGAAGAAATAAATAAAATTGAGAAGAATAAAACAATAGAAAAAATCAATAAAACCAAGAGCTGGTTCTTTGAAAAAATAAACAAAATAGATAAACCCCTAGCCAGATTCATTAAGATAAAAAGAGAATCAACACACATAAACAGAATCAGAAATGAGAAACGAAAAATAATGATGGACTCCACAGAAATACAAAGAATTATAAGAGAATATTATGAGAATCTATATGCTAACAAGCTGGAAAACATAGAAGAAATTGACAACTTCTTGGAAAAATACAACCTTCCAAGACTGACCAAGCAAGAAAGAGAAAAACTAAACAGACCAATCACCGGCAATGAAATTGAAGGAGTAATCAAAAAATTACCCAAGAACAAAACACCCGGACCAGATAGATTCACCTCTGAATTCGACCAGACATATACAGAAGAAATAACACCCATTCTCCTTAAAGTTTTTCCAAAAACAGAAGAGGAAGGAATACGTCCAAACTCATTCTATGAAGCCAGCATCACTCTAATACCAAACCCTGGCAAAGACCTCACCAAGAAAGAAAATTACAGACCAATATCCCTGATGAATGTAGATGCAAAAATACTCAACAAACTTTAGCAAACCGAATCCAAAAATACATCAAGAGGATCATACACCATGAACAAGTGGGATTCATCCCAGGGATGCAAGGATGGTACATCATTCGAAAATCCATCAACATCATCCACCACATCAACAAAAAGAAGAACAAAAACCACATGACCATCTCCATAGATGCTGAAAAAGCATTTGACAAAATTCAGCATCCATTCATGATTAAAACTCTCAACAAAATGGGTATAGATGGCAAGTACCTCAACATCATAAAGGCCATATATGACCAACCCACAGCCAACATTATGCTTAACAGCGAGAAGCTAAAAGCTTTTCATCTAAGATCAGGAACAAGACAGGGATGCCCACTCTCTCCACTGTTATTCAAAATAGTACTGGAGGTCCTAGCCATGGCAATCAGACAAAACAAAGACATACAAGGCATCCAGATTGGTAAAGAAGAAGTCACATTGTCACTATTTGCAGATGACATGATATTGTACATAAAAAACCCTAAAGTCTCCATTCCAAAACTACTAGAACTAATATCTGAATTCAGCAACGTTGCAGGATACAAAATTAACACACAGAAATCTGTTGCTTTCCTATACACGAATGATGAACTAATAGGAAGAGAAATCAGAAAAACAATTCCATTCACAACTGCATCACAAAGAATAAAATACCTAGGAATAAATCTAACAAAGGAAGTGAAAGACCTGTACTCTGAAAACTACAAGACATTCCTAAGAGAAATTAAAGAGGACACTAACAAATGGAAATGCATCCCATGCTCTTGGCTAGGAAGAATAAATATTGTCAAAATGGCTATACTACCTAAAACAATCTACAGATTCAACCCAATCCCTATCAAGCTACCAACAGCTTTCTTCAATGAACTGGAACAGATAATTCTAAAATTCATATGGCAACACAAAAGACACCGAATAGCCAAAGCAATCCTGAGAAGGAGGAATAAAACAGGGGGAATTATGCTCCCTGACTTCAAGCTCTACTACAAAGCCACAGTAATCAAGACAATTTGGTATTGGCACAAAAACAGACCCACAGACCAGTGGAAGAGAATAGAAAATCCAAACATTAACCCAAACATATACAGTCAATTAATATTTGATAAAGGAGCCTTGTACATACAATGGAGAGATGACAGCCTCTTCAGCAGTTGGTGTTGGAAAAACTGGACAGCTACATGTAAGAGAATGAAACTGGACTACTGTCTAGCCCCATACACAAAGGTAAACTCAAGGTGAATCAAGGACCTGAATGTAAGTCATGAAACCATAAATCTCTTAGAAAAAAATATAGGCAAAAATCTCTTGGACATAAACATTAGCGACTTCTTCATGAACATATCTCCCCGGGTAAGGGAAACAAAAGCAAAAATGAACAAGTGGGACTATATCAAGCTGAAAAGCTTCTGTACAGCAAAGGACACCATCAGTAGAACAAAAAGACATCCTACAGTATGGGAGAATATATTCATAAAAAACGTATCTGATAAAGGGTTGACATCCAAAATATATAAAGAACTCATGCACCTTAACAAACAAAAGCAAATAATCCAATTAAGAAATGGGCAGAGGACATGAATAGACACTTCTCCAAAGAAGAAATTCAGATGGCCAACAGGCACATGAAAAGATGCTCCACATCACTAATCATCAGAGAAATGCAGATTAAAACCACAATGAGATACCACCTCACACCAGTGAGGATGGCCAACATCCAAAATGTTGGTGAGGATGTGGAGAAAGAGGAACCCTCCTACACTGCTCATGGGAATGTAAATTAGTTCAACCATTGTGGAAAGCAGTATGGAGGTTCCTCAAAAAACTCAAAATAGAAATACCATTTGACCCAGGAATTCCTCTCCTAGGAATTTACCCTAAGAATACAGCAGCCCAGTTTGAAAAAGACAGATGCACCCCTATGTTTATCACAGCACTATTTACAATAGCCAAGAAATGGAAGCAACCTAAGTGTCCATCAGTAGATGAATTGATAAAGAAGAGGTGGTACATATACACAATGGAATATTATTCAGCTATAAGAAGAAAGCAAATCCTACCATTTGCAACAACATGGATGGAGCTAAAGGGTATCGTGCTCAATGAAATAAGCCAAGCAGAAAAATACAAGCATCAAATGATTTCACTCATATGTGGAGTATAAGAACTGAGAAAAAAACTGAAGGAACAAAACAGCAGCAGACTCACAGAACCCAAGAACGGACTAATAGTTACCAAAGGGAAAGGGACTGGGGAAGATGGGTGGGAAGGGAGGGATAAGAGGGGAAAAGGGGCATTATGATTAAGAGATGTAATATTGGGGGTGCCCGGGGAGGGCTGTACAACTTAGAGAAGACAAGTAGTGACTCTATAGCATCTCACTATGCTGATGGACAGTGACTGTAATGGGGTTGGTGGGGGGGACCTGATGAAGGGTTGTTTAATAACCATAATATTGCACATGTAATTGTAGATTAATGAACCAAAATAAATTATAAAAAAATAAAATAAAAACTAAACCAACAAAAAAAGAAATAGACTTTTTTAAAATATTAATTAATTTATTTTAGCCTTTCATATATTTTAAAGTCTTTTCCGCATTTGCCTCTTTTTTCAACCTAGTATAAAAGTGTTTCAGTTTGCTCCTTTAGGTCTTTGTACCATATGAGGGCTCCCATGTCATATAGAAATTTTATAATATTTTGTACTTTTCTCCTGTCAATCTCTTTCATATCAGTTTAATTCTGAAGCCAGGCTGAAAAGCCCTAATTTGGTAGAGGAAAAATTTTGCCTTTTCTATCATGGAATATGCTTAAGACTTACATAGTGATCATGAACATATTGGGGACCTTTGTGATTTAATTCTTACCTGACGTCTGCATGAATATTTCAGTTAAACAAGTTTTATTAAAACTCTTGATACTGCAAAAAATATATGATCATATTCTAACAATCCTAGGTCATATTTGCCAACAGAATAGATTTATTGTGCTCAAACAGGAAAAGAGAAACTTATTTGCTTTTCATTTTTGGCTAATTTTGTTTCTCTGTCTCTGGAGTTCTGCCCCAGATTCTAAGTATTTTTAACTTGTTTCCTTTCTAGTGGCTCATTTCCCTTTTATACATAAAATAGACATACACTTCTAGTATAATACACATTGTGAAATGCAAAGAAAATATTTAATATTCTTCACTTATTTATCCAACATTATGTAAACAGTAAACTCAGTGCAACACACTCTGGGTAATTTAATAAGCAGGACAGACAGGATACCCTTCATAGTGGAATTATATTTTGCATAGGAAACCGAAGATAATAAAACAAAAACTCAAATATAATACAAAGTATTTAAGTGCTGTGATTCTGTGACACAGAATAAAAGGAGGCTGGCCCCCCGGAAGGAGTGATATTCATCCTGAGACCTGCAGGATGGTATTGGCCAAAATGCCATGCGGCAGGGGAAAGGAGTGAATAATAAATGTGAAAGCTTTGGAATAGGGAGAATGTGGCATGTATGTTCTGGGAGTTGCCCAAAGCTATTGTGATCATAAGAGAGTGAATGAGTTAGGGAAGTCTAAGAAATGAATCAGGAAAATGGGCTAGGTTGTGTAAGGATTTTATAGGTCCTGGGAAAAGGCTTCAGTTGCTTTCTAAGTATAATGAGAAATCATTGACTTTAAGCTGGGAAGAGCATAATTTCATTTTTAAAGAAAGATTTCTCTATCTGCTAAGTAGAGGGGCTGGAGCAAGAAAAGAGAAGTCAGATACGAAGCTAGTGTATTTACCTGAACAAGCAGGGAGAGTGGCTACTAAATTATGTAGATAGATAAATGAGGACACATCAGAGACATAATTTGCAAGTGACATGACCCAGATTTGAATATTTATGGAACATGATTTGAGGATGAGTTCTAGGTCACATTGTATTTTTTTGCTATTGAATTGTATGAGTTCCTTTACACGTTTTGTATATTAACCCCTTTTCAGATATATGGTTTAAAAATAGTTTCTCCAAGTACATAGGTTGCCTTTTTATTCATTTGATTGTTTCCTTTACTGGGCAGAAGCTTTTTAGTTTGACGTAGTCCCACTTTTTTATTTTTGCTTTTGGTGCCTGAGCTTTGGGTGTCATAGCCAAGAAATCATTGCCAAGGTCAATATCAAGGAGATTTCCCCCAGAAACTTCTAGAAGTTTTATGGTTTTAGGTGTTATGTTTAAGTCTAATCCATTTTGACTAGATGTGTGTGTATGGTGTAAATACAGGTCCAATTTCATTCTTTTGCATGTGGTTATCCAGTTTTCCCAACAGCATTTATTGAAGAGTCTGTCCTTTCCCCTTTGTGTATTCTTGATGCCCTTGTTGACATTAATCAACTGTGTGTGGGTGGGTTTATTTCTGAGCTCTCAGTTCTGTTCCAGTGCTCTGTGTGTTTCTTTTTATGCCAGTACCATTACATTTCAATTACTATAGACTTGTAATACAATTTGAGATCAGGTAATGTGATGCCTATAACTCTTATTTTTTCAAGACTGCTTTGAATATTAGAGGTCTTTTGTGGATCCAAGAGCATTTTAGAATTGCTTTTTCTATTTCTGAGAAAAGAAATGTTTTAAATAATTCCTGTATATGTATACACTAGTCTTATATTATTCATATACACTTTTATTCTAGTCTTCAGCTTTAATATCTTAACAAGCGTAAATACTGAAAAGTAGCAAAATCATTTGAAAATTTCTTCTTAAAACTTTGTAAAAAATTGAAAAAATTCTTAACCGATTTAGTTTTGTGAATTTTGAAAACAATAAGTTTTTAGTTTTAATTGTTAATCAGTTTTTGCCGCCTTCATCCAAGGCAATGTATCAAAAGTTGGAAAGGGCTTATTATTCTAAATTCAGGAAATAAAATACTTCCCTGTTATTTGTATGGTTTAGAAACATAAAAAGAACTTACCCATCCTTTTTGCAAACTTAATTTATGAACTGTTTTTCTTTCCAAAGGCAACACTTTTTGATTAAAGAATTTTTGATTTTTTTTCTATCTACATCATTTGATATAATAAATTCTTTTAATTAAGGAGACCTATTTTCTACACAAACAAGCAAGTTCCAAAAAACATTCCATCCATTGTTAAGTCCAGTGATGGTCATGGCCCAATATATATTTTCATTAATAATCTTTGTGAAAGATGTGCCAACAAACAATAATGCAAAAAAATTTTTAAATATCATCCTGAAAGCTGATATTGCAGGGCAAAGTATGCTCCCAATAGTCAGCCATATGGTTTGATTTAAAGTTAATAGGAATCACCCCCAAGCTGTGCCAAAATATCTCCAGCATCCTTCTGGCATATTACATGGAATCCTTTCACTGACCATTTCTTCTTTTTATTAAGTTACAGATAACAGGAAGGAAGTGTTTTTACACTCTCTCAAATTCAGTATGAATTAGTCTTAAATAATTTCCCATCAGAAATTAGTGCATTTTCTTTCAATTCCATTTTTAGTATTTTCAAAATTAATAGCCAAATGAATAGTGGGAACACAAATAGGTAGGATAGAGAAAGGATTCTCTGTCCTGAAAATCTCAGTACCTTAATATTCTGCATTGGAACTGAATCTCCTATACCTCTTTAGTGAAGAAATTAGAAATCTTGAAAATTGTTGCTATAATATTTGAATTAAACTTTCTATTTCCACAAATAGAAGTGTTCAATGCTTATATATATATATATATATGATATATATGTGTGTGTGTGTATATATACCTATAAATTTAAAATGGTCTATAGTGATCACCTCCATTTTTTTCAAATTCACCTGAAAAATTTAACACTAATTTAATATTGTGAACACTGAGGCTGTGGAAATGTCTATTTCATTACAGTTGCAACTGTAAGGAATATTTTCTAACAGAATATTAGTCTTAGTTCTACTGTAGTTGAACCAATAAATGAATCTGATAAACTATGTTCTATACTTTTAATCAATTGCAAGAAAATTAATGTAACGTCAAGAGATCTGCTGAAGTGATAAAAAGATTATTTCATAGACAGAAAGTCAATTTTTAATGCTTTGAAATAAGCTGTATTTGCAGAAGCTTTAAAAATGATCATCAGTATAACTGAAACAATTTCACTGAGACTTATGCTTAAATTCTAGAAAATATAAATTCATTAACTGACCTAATAGGAAGTATGCAGATAATTTCAAAACTAATATATTAAGAATATGCATAGCAAACTGCAAAATGACAATAATTAAAATAGACAGAATATCTAATAACTGGATAGAACCATGTTGTCAACAATTTTTAAGCAATTAAAATTGATGTCTAGAGCATTCGAAACACTGTTTCCTTCATCTTGTAGAGCAAAAATTAACAATCCTTCTCACAATATGAGTTTTTGTAGGCCTTATAATATCCACAGAAATTCTGTTGGAAAACATGCAACCTTCTAGGGAAAATATACAAAAATAGTCTATTCTGGAAAACAATGCATTTAGAATTATTTAACATCAAGAATATTTGGTAGGGAATATAATTAGATGCCCTAGTCTTATCACTTGGGATTCATAATTATTATATAATATAAACTATTACAATTTTATTTACATATGGGATACCCATGTCATTATTTCTCTTAACAAATACACCGTATTTGAAATATGATGTGGTAGGCTGGATAATGTCTACACTCCCCAAAGTGCCATATGCTAATCCTCAGACCTGTGGATTTTTTATCTTATAGGCAAAGGAACTTTGCAGATGTGATAAAGTTAAGGATATTGAGATGCGGAGATAAACCAGATTATCCAAGTGGGCACCTTAGAATCACAAGTACCCTTAGGAGAAGGAAGCAGTAGAGTTACAGGCAGAGAAGACAATGTGATGACAGAAAGAGAGAGGGAGAAAAGGTGACTTGATGCATAGCCACAAGCAAGGAATGTGGACAGCTTCTAGAAGTCAACAAAACAAAGAAATGGACTGCCCCTTATTACCTCCAGAAGGAGCAAGTTCTGCTGACATTGGGACTTTAGCTCAATCAGACTTTAGATTTCTGACTTCCAGAAAGGTAAGATAATAAAATGTATTTTTTTAAGGCACTAAGTTTGTGTTAGTTTGTTCTGCAACAATAGGAAACTTGTACAGATTTTGGTATGAAGAATATCAAGGTCCAGGTTCTGATGCAACAAATATACAAAAACGTGAAATTGGCTTTGGAATTGCATAATGAGTAAGGGCAGGATGCATTTTGACAAGTGGTTCAGAAAAAACCTAGCATGCTTTTAACAAACTGTTAGTAACCATTCTTTTCATAGATATTAATGACTGCTAGTGAGGGCACAGAAATAAATGAAGAATATAGAAATCTTATATCATCTTAGAGAGTAACTAAATTTCCAAAAATGAATAGTTCCTAGAAACATGGACATTAAATGCGCTGCTTTAAAGGGCTCAGAAGGAAGCAAGGAACATGGTACATAATAAAACCTATATTGTCACCGAGGATACTTAAATGATCAGAAAACAGACTATTGATAGAAATATGTTTATTAAAGTCATGTTAATTAAGAATCAGAGGAAATAAAAAAGATGTTATTGTAAGTGTGAGGAAAGGGGATTGTTGTTACACAGTGACAGAGAGCTTGGCTGATTTGAGTCCTACGGGTTTACATAAAGCAGAGTTTGTAAGTATTTTGCTATAATTTCTCAGAAAAGTGTTGAGCATGAGACTTGGTTCTGTCTTGCTCTTTACAATAAAATACAAGAGGAAAAAGATAAATTGAGGGAAGTAGTATTAACTAAAGTAACCAGGAGTTCATTTGCTAAACCCTTAGCCTGTCCGATTTGCAGCAGAGCTAAAATTAGGAGAGTCACTGTAAGGAAAGAGTGACCTTAAGAGAAAGCCAAGGGTATGCCTGGGTGACCTTTTTCTAGAGCTCAGATGGAGCAAAGGGGTACATTCAGTCATACAGAAGATTCTCTGAGGGTGTTTGAGGAATGTGACTGATGGATCCACTCAGCCCCATCAGTGGAAACCAAAATATAGATGAGATTATCCTGGAAAGATCTGTGCAGAAGTCTCTTGTCTAATGGAGTGAATGGCTCAGGCATATATGAAGACCCACAAGATTCCTGAAAATGTAGTATCAGCAGAAATGCTGGCAACTCAGATGAAAAAGGACAGAGGGCAAATGGAAAGAAGGCTGTTAAACTCCCAAAATTCTACTGGTAGGAAACAGACTGATAAAACCACTTCACTATAAACATATGAAGCTGCTGCTCTCCATGAAAAAGGGAATATGAATCATAGGGTAGAGCTGAGAGTCCAGACACAGAGCAAAGGGACTAGAGGGTAGAACCTGAGGCCACAATGGACTATTCCCAGTCATTGAAACCTAATGTAGTATGCCCAGTTGAATTTTGAATTTACTTGAACTGGTGACACATTTTTTCATTATCTTCCTTTTATAAGGAGCTATAACTGCTCTCCTATGCTTATCACACAATTGCATTTTGGGAAGTAGATATGTTGTTTTCTGTTTTCCCAAGGAATTTTGACTAGCATAGATCACACCCAGAATATCACTCATTCCTGACTTCATTGATTCAGATGATTAAGAGTTAATCACCTGTTGATCAGAAAATAAACATAGAAGAGTAAATCAGGGGAAAAGAGGACATTACACATTATATGTTTTATTTTATATTTTGTTGTTTTGAGATTATCTTTTCTCTAGACTTCATTATGTAAAGATACCATTTTGAAGTATAAAAATTTATTAGATGGGACAGATAATTTCTGAGACTTTAATTTATATATACCAACTAACCTAAATTATTTTCAACAATTGTAGTTAGTCATCTGATGGCAAATTTAATGAAGTTCTCTTGAAAAATGTGCTCAATAATTTCTAATTGTCAAATTCAACATTATTGTTCATACCTTTGTTACGCTGAATGGCACCTCCTTTAAAACGTTCTCTTTCCCTGGGTTTTCTTTTAACACTTTATTTTTTTCCACTACTGATTATTCTCATGACTCAGTCACTTTTGTGGAATCATTCTTATTCTCCAATGTTTAATTAATATTCATTTTCTCTAATCTGCTTCTAGGAAAAGGAAAGAAGAGGAGCAGTTTAACACTGTGACTGTGTTACATTTCACAGTTTTTGCAGAAAATATCTTGGGTCACACAGATTATTTTTTTGACAAAATATATTGAACTGCTACTAAATACCAAGATCGGATACCAGAAAATACTATAGCAAGCCTTCAGAAAGCTTTCTTAAGATGATAAATGTTAATTGTGTAGGCTCATCAAATAAATGTAAAATTACCATGCAAATAATGTGCAAGGAAGTAAAGGTCTAAATTACTCTGAGACCATTTGATATATAGCTCCTTTTCTCATTAGCACAGCTGCAACAGCAAACAGGTATGGAGAAGAGGACTTTGAAATGCATCTAATTTATGGATGTGTTTTTTTGTCATTTGAGAAGAATATTGTGTTCTTTCATTAAAACATATTAAAAATATTTTGTCAGACAGAAATATTTGACTTGCATTTACCTCCTGCTTTACTTTCAGTACATAAGTAATATTTCATTATAAAATTCTTTCATTTATCCCCTGACGTTTTCTGGAAGAAAAATGTATTTACTTTGATAATAAAACCTAATGGGAAAATAAGTTTATCATATATACTTTCAAGAAAACCAAAGTTTGAAACTTCTATGGAAGGTGCAGTCTGAGTTTTAAGAGGCAACACTCACTTGTCTACATTGTCTATATTGCAAAATTATGTATGATGAGTTTCTTTATTGCTTTATATATATGGTTTGTTTTATAGGGCTTTTTTGTTGTTTATTTCTTTTCTTCTCTTTTTCCCTTAAGGGCTTGATTTAGAGCCGTGGTTTCTCTTAGTAGATCAAAATTTCCTTCCTGCAATTCTACTGTAATTACAGAGCCCGGTGGCTATAACCAAGCTTACCTGGTTTCTCCTTTCCGTCTATTATCTCTGTGTGTAAATACAAAACTCTACACACACTGTGTGCAACCACCAGCTATTTTAGACTTTAATTTTATTTGAAATTTATACTCCTACTACTACTAAGGTAATCTTGCTCCTTGCAGTCTCACTCCAAGCCACCATTTTCTTTTTTTACAGATTGTCTGTGTCTGGTACTAATGCTCCACAGGCTGTGGCTTCTTCATCTTTAACAATGATGTGTTCTATTCCACCTCTTAAATAGACTGGGCTTAATTTGTTTTAAAACAGCAATCTCTTTATTAATTTTTTAAGATATCTGAAATTGCTGTAGGTTTTCAGAGTGTTATTTTAATTAGGTGTTTGTTTTGTCAGAGTCTAAACATGGGCTTTAAGTGTGTGTTGATGGAGATAAATGCTTACCACCTTTCTTGTAGGACAGAGACAGGACATGAAGAAAATAAATCTTCCTTCATAGCTGAACGTTCATAAGCTGAACAAAAAATTGAATGTAAAGTATGATTTAGAAAAATGTGGACAAAAAGAAAAAAGACATTGTCTGCATTTATACAGCTTAGTAATGAAATTTTTCAAAAAAGAATAAGTTGTTTATTCATGTGATCTGTAATTAATAACATACATGTGCCTTAGGGGGGAAATACTAGGAGTCTATGAGCTATATATTAAATTTAACCATTCTTTTCATAGTTAATAATCTCTGGAATATATATTAAGCCTAAAAACATGAATAACTAACTTGAAGATCGCAGTATTAAATCTCCATGATAAATATCAGTGGATATAAAACAAGCTAATTGACATAATATGCAGTACAATTATCTGTTAAACTATTTTGACTGATGAATGTTATATTTTCAATACTTAGCACCCTGAATTTAAGTTCAAATGAAATTTTGAGTTTTAAATTGTTTTCATTTACCTTGATTTTATTTTAGTATTTTTCATTGCCAAAAATACAAAGAATCTAAAAAGATGTAATTCTAAAAGAGCTTCACACTTCATGAAATTTTAATATTCTGAACTCAGTCTCAAGTTATTTCTAAGACTGTGTTTGATTTAATGTGGAAGTTTCACTGTTCTCTGGAGGCAGCTGCTAAGGTTGCCCTTGTCTTCCACAGGACCGTATAAAACTATGCTGACACCTAGTGAAACACCTTTTAATTAAGAATAAAATAGAGAATCACTCAGTTTTCTGTTTGCCATTGTCAAATACATGTAATTTTTGTTATATGGTCCAGCTCTAAGCTATAACACTTTAATATTCACTGACATATTAGACATCTAAAATGAATTTATTTTGAACAATTATACACATACTGTCATGTAGATACTAAAGAAATATATATACAAGAAAATAAAAGTTTTTTAATCTCCTTAACCAGTGAATAATATTGTATCACATTGTTATATTTTCACTTTTGTAAAAGAACATATCAGATATGTGTATATCTAATTTTAAAATATTTGCCTACTTTTCAACTAAATAATTCCTCATGCTATAAAAATTTGCTATAAATGATGTTATTAGCTGCATGACATACTGGTGTGCAAAATTATAGTCAAGTTCTTGTGTGCAAGTATGTGCAAGAAAACAAATTTAAGTTGTTTTTGAAAAACATATTGCCTTTCTTTTATTTCAATGCTAATGTATATATATATATGTTTTTTTCCCTAGAGCGTGACACAGAAATTCAGTAAATATGGTTGGGAGCATTGTTTGCATTGTTCTCTGCTGCAACTTCTTTTAATGGAGTTAACATATGCATGCTTTGTGTTTTTATTAAGTAAATGATAACAAGAGAGAGGCAGTTACAGGACTCACCACCTCAGAGAATCTCAGAGGTGTGGTTTATTATCAGGTATTTGTGGTGCTTCCAGGCCAGATGCAATTTCCCTATCAAGTGTCTTTTTAAAAAAGCAATGCTACTTAGTTACTAAGTTCATGTAGAAGTTATCTGGTACTCTATGAATTGCACATGAATTGTAGTTCAAGTGAACTACAGAACTAAGTAGTTAACCAAAGATAATTGTGCATGTAGACCAGAAGAGGATTGTGTTAACCCTCTGCCCATGTCTTCCTTTTTATATGTGATGGTTTCTACATCTTTTAAAATTTTTCTCCATACCATTTATATAGAAATGTATATATATATATATATAGAGAGAGAGAGAGAGAAAAGACATATAAAGAAGTATAGAAATTATATATTTGTAAATCCAAATAGTATAAAGAAATGTTTGTGTATATATATATACATATATATAAAATATAAAACAATCATTTAATTCTAGTATATATGAATAGTATATAGATTGACATCTTGAAATGTGGGCAGAGCTTCATTTTCATTTTTTACCTCAGATTTATCAAATTACAATTGAAAATTAAAAATGTGTATTTAAGGTGTACAATTTGATGATCTGTTATATATACACATTGTGTAATATTGACCACAGTCAAAAGATAATCAACGCATCTATGATCTCACACTTCTACCATTTTCTTTACTTTTTTTGTGTTGATAACACTTAAATTCCAATCTCTTAGCAAATTTCAAATATACAATACCATATTGTAAACTGTGGTCACATTTTTGTACATCTCCTGAATTTGTTGATATTCTGTAACTGAAACTTTGTACCAATTAACAAACTTCTCCTCATTTCCTGCTGCCCTCAGCCCTTGGTAACCACCATTCTGCTGTTTCTATGAGTTTGACTATTTTAGATTTCACATGTAAGTGAGACCATGCAGCATTTGCCTTTCTGTGTCTGGCTATTTCACTTAGAATTATGTCCCCCAAGTTCATCAATGTTGACACATATGGCAGAATTTCCTTCTTTCTTATGGCTAAACAGTATTCTCTTGTATGCTTATACCACCTTTTCTTTACTCATTAATCAATCAATGGATATTTAGGTTGTTTTCAGATCTTGGCTATTGTGAAGAACACTGAAATGAACAAGGGAATGCAGGTATCTCTTCGAGATCCTGGTTTCATTTCCTCTGGGTATATATCCAAAAATGAGATGTCTGAATCATAAGGTAGCTTTAATTTTTTGATGTATTTCCATACTGCTTTTCACAATGACTAAGGTTTATTTTTTTTAATATTTTTTAGAAATAATCTACTCATGTTTCATTTATTCTGATGAATATTTTCAGCATTGAGAAGGCAAATTCAGTTATAAAATCAGGATCATAAAAGATTGTATTTTTTGTACTTTTCATGCTATTTCATTGTTTTATAACACATCTGGAATGTCCATTTATAAAAATAAGCTCTTTGTAGTTATTTATATACAACATACTTTCTCTGACCCCCAGTTCTTTGCATCACTTTTGTTCCTGTGTTTCCAAAATTATTTCTCTTTTTAGATGGTGGCTATATGGCTAGTCATCCTTCATAGGCCACCTTCCTTTTTACTTTTATACGAAATCTTGGTTTCTCATTTTTATAATCAAGGACTAGTTTAAATAAGTGTATTATTTCTTCCACATTTAACATTATATTTTAAGTATTTTGACTTCTCATTTATTGTTTTTATCATCATATAGTTGTTTGTTGTTTTTCTTAGTAGAGCTAGTAAACCAAATGTCAATCCACTGAGATCCAGAAACAACTAGAAACTTAGTTTCCATTCTCTGGAAACTGCAAGCCCTCACTAAGTTTCCTGTAGATTTCCAGAACTTGTATATTTTTAAGGAGAAGTCAGTCACCATGTTTTTCTTTTTTTTCCATACACACTAAATCTGCTTTCTGTTAATCTCAATCTCAGCTATTTGCTCTAACTGCTACCCCAACAAAACACATAATGCTGACATGTAATTTAGATTTGAAATAGTAAAACATTATTTTGAATAGTGTGATTTTTAGAAAATGATGTCTTTTGTTCATTTTGGTTATGGTAGTGGATTATATAAAGCATTAGAGAATGGCTGTAGGAACCAAGATCCGGGTGTTAAATTTGAGAAGTCTTTTAATCTAGGTATTTTTAGCTAACAGAGCAAAAAAATAAGTTATATGAGTGTATACTTATGCAAATATTTCTGTGCATAACTACCTGTGTCTATATTAACTAAAGATGAGCTACTCTGAGGTTTCCAAATCTAATCCATTAAAACATAGATGATTGTAGCCTCTTCTCCTTGCTTAATCCATAACTCCCACTTCAACAATGGAAAACCTAGCTCTCACTATTTCCATTCTTTATTTGTTTAATTCCAATAAACATGTTTAGGAGGTTAAGGATTGTTAACCCATATCCCCCTGGGAAACAATTTTATCAAAGAGAGTATATGCAGCTGAATCTGAGTTCTGATTCCTTGAATTTGCACTGTTATGTGGAATATCATCTTTCATAACAAATGAGCATGTCTAAGAATGAAAGAATATTGAGAGAACTGTGTGACCGATCCAAACAGAAAAATATTCTCATTATAGGGGTACCAGAAGAAGAAGAAGAGAGAAAAAGGGATAGAAAGTGTCTTTGAGGAGGTGATTGCTGAAAACTTCCCCAATCTGGGGAAGAAAATAGTCTCTCAGGCCATGGAGGTGCACAGATCTCCCAACACAGGGACCCAAGGAAGACAACACCAAGACATATAGTAATTAAAATGGCAAAGACCAAGGATAAGGACAGACTATTAAAAGCAGCCAGAGAGAGAAATAAGATCACATACAAAAGAAAGCCAATCAGGCTATCATAAGACCTATCAATAGAAACCTTACAGTCCAGAAGGGAGTGGCATGATGTATTTAATGGAATGAAGCAGAAGGGCATTGAACCAAGATTACTTTATCTGGCAAGATTATCATTTAAATTTAGGGATTAAACAATTCCCAGATAAGCAAAAGCTGAGAGAATTTACTTCCCACAAACCATCTCTACAGTGTATTTTGGAGGGACTGCTGTAGATGGAAGTGTTCCTAAGATTTAATATCTGTCACCAGAGGTAATAAAACCACAGTAAAGAAAGTAGAACAGCTAAGTACAGAGCAAATGCAAAATTAAATTATCCCCAAAGTCAATCAAGGGATAAACAAAGAGTACAGCATATGATACCTAATATATAAAGAATGGAGGAGGAAGAAAAAGGAGAAAAACAAAAAGAACCTTTAGATTTTGTTTGTAATAGCACATTAAGTGAGTGAAGTTAGACTCTTAGATAGGAAGGAAGTTAACCTTGAACCTTTGGTAACCACGAATCTAAAGCCTACAATGGCAATAAATACATATTTATCGATAATCACTCTAAATGTAAATGGGATGAATGATCCACTCAAAAGACATAGTCACTGAATGGATAAAAAAACAAGACCCATCTATATGCTGCTTACAAAAGACTTACTTTAAACCCAAAGACACATACATACTTATCGATAATCACCCTAAATGGAAATGGACTGAATGATCCACTCAAAAGACATAGTGTCACTGAATGGATAAAAAAACAAGACCTATCTATATACTGCTTACAAAAGACGTACTTTAAACTCAAAGACACATACAGACTGAAAGTGAAAGGATGGAAAAACATATTTCATGCAACTAAAGGGAGAAAAAAGCAGGAATAGCGGTACTTGTATCAGACAAAATAGACTTCAAAACAAAGAAAGTCACAAGAGACAAAGAAGGACATTACATAATGATAAAGGGGTCAATCCAACAAGAAGATATAACCATTATAAATATCTATGCACCCAACACAGGAGCACCTACATATGTGAAACAAATACTAACAGAATTAAAAGGGGAAATAGAATGCACTTAATTCATTCTTGGAGACTTCAACACAAGACTCACTCCGAAGGACAGATCAACCAGACAGAAAATAAGTAAGGAGACAGAGGCACTGAACTACACATTAGAACAGATGGACCTCACAGACATCTACAGAACTCTACACAAAAGCAGCAGAATACACATTCTTCTCAAGTCCACATGGAACATTTTCAAAAACAGATCATACACTAGGCCACGAAAAGAGCCTCAGGAAACTCAGAAAGACTGAAATTGTACCAACCAGTTTCTCAGACCACAAAGGTATGAAACTAGAAATAAATTATGTAAAGAAAATGAAAAATCCCACAGACACATGGAGGCTTCACAACATGCTCCTAAATAACCAATGGATCAATGACCAAATAAAAACAGTATGTGGAGACAAATGACAATAATTCAACACTGCAAAATCTGTGGGATGCAGCAAAGGCCGTGGAAGAGGAAAGCATATTGCAATACAGGCCTACCTCATGAAAGAAGAACAATCCCACATGAGCAGTCTAAACTCACAGTTAACAAAACTAGAAGAAGGAGAACAAATGAGGCCCAAAGTCAGTAGAAGGAGGGACATAATAAAGATTAGAGCAGAAATAAAATTGAGAAGAACAGAACAATAGAGAGAATCAATGAAAGCAAGAGCTGGTTCTATGAGAAAATAAACAAAGTAGATAAACCCCTAGTCAGACTTATAAAGAAAAAAAGAGAGTCTACTCACAGAAACAGAATCAGAAATGAGAAAGGAAAAATTACTATGGATACCACAGAAATACCAAGAATTATTAGAGAATACTACAAAAAATTATATGCTAACAAACTGGACAACCTAGAAGAAATGGACAACTTTCTAGAAATCTGCAACCTTCCAAGGTTGAAACAGAAAGAAACAGAAAATCTGAACAGACCAATTATCAGCAAAGAAATTGAACTGGTAATCAACAACCTACCTAAGAACAAAACGGCTAGACCAGATGGCTTCACTGCTGAATTTTATCAAATATTTAGTGAATACCTAATACCCATCCTCCTTAAAGATTTCCAAAGAGTAGAAGAGGAGGGAATACTTCCGAACTCACTCCATGAGGCCAGCATCACTTTAATACCAAAACCAGACAAAGACACCAAAGAAAAAAGAATATTACAGACCAATATCCCTGATGAGCATCGATGCAAAAATACTCAACCAAATATTAGCAAACTGAAATAAAAATACATCAAAAAAGTCAACCATCATGATCAAGTAGGATTTATTCTAGGGGTGCAAGAATGGTACAACATTCGAAAATCCGTCAACATCATCCACCACATCAACAGAAAGAAGGTCAAAACCACATGATCATCTCCATAGATGCTGAAGAAACATTTCACAGAGTTCAACGTCCATTCATGATAAAAACTTTCCACAAAATGGGTATAGAGGGCAAGTACCTCAACATAATAAAGGCCATATATGACAAACCCACACCGAACATTATGCTTAACAGTGAGAAGCTGAAAGCTTTTCCTTTAAGATTGGGAACAAGACAAGGATGCCTACTCTCCCCACTTCTATTCAACATAGTACTAGAGGTCCTAGCCATGGCAATCAGACAACACTGAGAAATAAAAGGAATCCAGATTGGCAAGAAAGAGGTTAAACTGTCCCTGTTTGCAGATGACATGATATTGTACATAAAAAAAACCTAAAGAATCCACTCCAAAACTACTAGATCTAATATCTTAACACAGCAAAGTTGCAGCATACAAAATTAGTATGCAGAAATCTGTGACATTCCTAAACACTAACAATGAACTAGCAGAGAAAGAAATCAGGAAAACAATTCCATTCACAATCACATCAAAAAGAATAAAATACCTAGGAATAAACCTAACCAAGGAAGTGAAAGACCTATACTCTGAAAACTACAGGACACTCATGAGAAAAATTAGATACCAAAAATGGAAACACATCCCATGCTCATGGATAGGAAAAATTAATATTGTCAAAATGGCCACCCTGCTTAAAGCAATCTACAGATTCAATGCAATTCCTATCAAAATACCAACAGAATTCTTCAGCAAACTAGAGAAAATCTTTCTGAAATTCATATAGAACCACAAAAGACCCTGAATAGCCAAAGCAATCCTGAGAAGGAAGAATAAAGCTGAGGGATTATGCTCCCCAACTTCAAGCTCTACTACAAAGCCACAGTACTCAAGACAATTTGGTACTGGCACAAGAACAGACCAATAGACCAATGGAACAGACTAGAAGGCCTAGATATAAACCCAAGCATATATGGTCAATTAATATAAGATAAAGGAGCCATGGACATATAATGGGGAAATGATAGCCTCTTCAAAAACTGGTGTTGGCAAAACTGGACAGCTACATGTAAGAGAATGAAACTGGATTATTGTTTAACCCCAGGTACAAAAATAAACTCAAAATAGATCCAAGACCTGAATGTAAGTCATGAAACCATAAAACTCTTAGAAGACAACATAGGCAAAAATCTCCTGAATATAAGCATGAGTGACTTCTTCCTGAACACATCTCCTCAAGCAAGGGAAACAAAGAAAAATGAACTCATGGGACTACCTCAAACTAAAAAGTTTCTGTACAGCAAAGAACCCAATCAACAGAACAAAAAGGCATCCTACAGTATGGGAGAATATATTTGTAAATGACATATCCGACAAGAAGTTAACATCCAAAATATATAAAGAATTTACATGCCTCAACACCCAAAAACAAATAACCCGATTAAAAAAATGGGCAAAGGATATGAAGAGACAGTTCTCCAGAGAAGAAATTCAGATGGCCAGCAGACACATGAAAAGATGCTCCACATCACTAATCATCAGGGAAATGCAAATCAAAACCACAATGAGATATCACCTCACACCAGTAAGGATGGCCACCATCCAAAAGACTAAGAACAACAAATGCTGGTATGGATGCGGAGAAAGGGGAACCCTCCTTCACTGCTGGTGAGAATGTAAGCTAGTTCAACCATTGTGGAAAGCAATATGGAGATTCTAAAACTGAAAATACAAATACCATTTGACCCAGAAATCACACTCCTTGGAATTTACCCAAAGAATCCAACTTCTCTGATTCAAAACCACATATGTACCCCTATGTTTATTGCAGCACTTTTTACAATAGCCAAGATATGGAAGCAACCTAAGTGTCCATCAGTAGATGGATAAAGAAGAGGTGGTATATATACACAATGGAATACTTCTCAGCCATAAGAAAGAAACAAATCCTACCATTTGCAACAACATGGATAGAGCTGGAGGATATTATACTCAGTGAAGTAAGTCAGGAGGACAAAGACAAGTACCAAATTATTTCCCTCATTTGTGGAGTATAACAACAAAGCAAAACTGAAGGAACAGTATAGCAGCAGACTCACAGACTCCAAGAAGAACTAGTGGTTACCAAAGGGGAGGGGTGTGGAAGGGCAGGTCAGGAGGGAGGGAGAAGGGGATTGAAGGGTATTATATTTAGTACACATGGTATGGGGAATCATGGGGAAAACAGTGTAGCACAGAGAAGGCAAATAGTGAATCTGTGGCATCTTACTACACTGATGGATAGTGACTGAATCGGGGTATGGGTGGGGCTTGATAATATGGGTAAATGTAGTCACCACATTGCTTTTTCATGTGAAACCTTCATAAGAGTGTATATCAATAATACCTCAATAAAAAAAATCCTAATACTGATGTGATAAAAAGAACTCCTTTGGAGAAAATAGAATGGCTTAATTTAAAAATCCTAATAACTATTCTCCTATTTTTCTTATTGCTGCTTATCAGCTTCATCTCACTTGAGAACTCTGTTTATGGGTTAGTGACCTTACACTTAAGTTTGGGCAGAATCCAGTGACTGAATTCAATATATTCCATTCAGAAAACTGCCTATATTCACATTTTATATTCTTTTCAAACTTCATAGTGCCGAATTCCTGTGTTAGATTAAATGTTACGCCCTTTCTCTAATTAGATAAAATACATTTAAGGAAGTCTATTAGTTTTGAATCCTGCCACATAGCAGAATTGAAATAAAAACACAATACAAAAATAACCTAGTCATAATCAAAGAAAATGGAAAAATGCATTCATCTGAAAACAAAAGTTTGAACTTTAGTTGTTGGCTAATATTGTCTACCTTTTAGCAAGTGCAAATTACTGACATATTAGTAGTCACTTACCTACACATACAGACAGCTTTCTGTTTTCCATCTGTAACATTTCCTACAGTCACTAATACGCACTCACTTGCGTTACTGCGGTATGAATCCTATTGAGCTTGCTGGGTCTTTTCCCTGACCAACAACTTGCACATCAAAGGTAAATTTTATAAATGGAGAGACCCAATTAGTGCACCACCTGTCAGAGTGTCTTCAGCGGAAAGTGTGAAGGCCTTTTATTTTTTTATATAGGTTTAGGATTTTATAACAAGAGAAATATGTAATTTTGTGTGTGTGTGAATCCTTAAATAATTTGGCCTCGAAAAAGTAGCTAAGTAGTGATAAATGTCTTTGACTCTTAGTTATTTTGGAAAAATAACAATCTGCTATTTCTTCTGTGGTCCTGTACACCTCTGGGGCCTAAATTTACTATTTCCTTTTCTCTGGAAGCTAAATCTACCAAAAGGAAATTTATGGAAGATCACCAGTCTTGTATAATTTATAAAATGGAAGAAGAATCTTGGAAATTCTGAGTTTTTATAGGTATTTAGCAAGTTTTTTGTTATTGTTTCTGTCGTTTGGTTTTTATTTTGTTTATTTTTACAGGAGATGCATATACTGGAGTGGAAGGAAAAAGTAAAAATAGGACTGTGTGGAGAGAATAAAGAAATATTAGGAGAGGAGGAAGAATCCAAATTGCCTTTATCTGCAGGTTCAGGAATTCAAATTATATTAAAATTTTGAAACATAAACTTATTTAAAGATTATGGAGTTGCTATGGGCTTAGTTTATCTACAACTAACTAGAAAAAGAGAAAACCTAGAACTAACCACTAAAACTGCATTATGGAGCTCTTAAAGAAAAGAAATACATTTTACTTATGTTCACTGTATAAACTGATAGAACTGGGAATATATAGATTAAAAAGGAGAGGCCCAGCTATCCCCTGGGTAGGTTATGATGAACTTGATACTCTCTAGAATAGTTCTGGAGGTGAGAAAATGGGTGCATATTACAGTCTTCTGTGACTGGTCCCTGTAAGCCTATCAACAGTAGCCAGATATAATGTGGCTATCATCAGCCCATTTAAAGTTTCGGTCCATTATTAGGTACCATAAGCCAGTGAATGGTCACTGCTTCAAATGGAACTACACATTTAGGACATGCTGGCAATTCAAAAGATAGAGGCTGCAGGGCAGAAAGAGTCAGTTTCTCTCTGCACCAGCTGATTAGGCCTCAAAAGTAAAAGACAAAGGATCTAATTTGAACAACTTTAGTTGTTAGGATTTAGCAATAACTACCGAATTTCAGCTGAGGTCAATTTTTATCCTTTATTATTGTGATATGATATAGTTTATGCTAGTGTGATAGTTATATCTACATTTGCAGGACCCGGAATGATTGGGCAGTATTTTACAGTAATTATTTTTGTCAAGGAAAGTCAATTATTTGAAGGACTTGATTAAAAAATTTCTAATTAATGACATTATCTCAAAGTACCAAGTTCATGTTAATTTTGAGTTGTTATGTGGCAGAAGGAAGCAGAGAAAATTAATATGTGTGCAGATTATTACAAAAGATTGGTTTATTGAAATTCTGCTGTGTATAGCATCCACTAGATTGCTTAGTAGCAAACTAGTTTAGTTACAGATTAGCAGATAAGTTTAGTTTAGGAAGTGGATAAACGCAGTCATCTGACCAATGGGATCTGTTAAAATCAAAGATGCCACTGAAACCCAAGGCTCTTTTCAAACACTAATGTTTGAGGATGTTCCACTATATTCAGGAATTTGAATTACCTAGAGGTGCTGCAGGTATAGCTTGACAATTTAATTAAATTTAAAGGGGGTTGAGAAAAGCACGAACACTGAATTTTGGAAAAAGCCAATTCTAAATTAGCACATAATAATTTTTATTTTGTCATATCTTAGTGAAATATGTTGCATCCGTAATAGCCCAACAGGCTGTAAAGAACATTCAGAAAATAGTATGCCTCCCCATGTGGTCTAACCCTACCAAAGAATGTATGAGAATTAACAGTGTTGAGGGGTTAGTGGTTAGTTGAGACAGCATGTCAAAGAATTCCCCAAGAGGAAAGGAAAAATATCTCTTTTAAAGTTAGTACTGGAAACACATATGAGGGTGGAGGCCCAGTGCAGCCTCAGAGAGAATATTCTTCACTATCACCACCGCTCCCACCCCAATATATGTCCTGTGATGCAAGGATTTCTCTTTAACCATTGTTAAGCATCATTTTGTTCAGTAATGTTAATTCTATTAAATGTGGGCAATAGTATTTGGGGTGTAGTGTAATTCTATGGTAAAATACATCGCATTTTCTTTTGGATATCTGATTGTAAAATTTCATTTCTCACCATTCTTAATTGCTAGCTACAGAAAATAACTCTGGCTAATTCAAACAGAAAGTGAGTCTCATTTTATTCTTCTAGTATGTGAAGTTATTTTCACACAACCTATATTTAGAATATAAGGAAACCTAAATTACATTTTTTTCAGTGGAATTGCTACCAAAACTAGCATATTTTTACCCATATATTGAAGAGAACTGGAAGAACTGTGTAGAATGGATAAGGATAGAATGATGAAGCCATAAAGGTAAGTCCCTTCACAGAGGGGCTCAGTAGCAATTCCGATTTAGATGCTTTAAGAAACATCAAGTCTAGCAGGTTCACAAGAAACGTAGTGACTTACAGTCCCAGTGTTCTCCCTGGTGTCACTTTATGCTTGCCTTGTATTTGGTGATGAAGAATGTGCTTCATTTATTAAATTTTTCTAGATTGGTGAGGGCATCTCCAGCTGTACATTTGACTTTAAAGACCCTCTTCAATAGTGAGAATGTGCGTATCAAATATAAAACATTTCTTTGGCACCCAGCCGTAAATGATGTTAGTGGCACTTGACTCATCAATGATGCTGAAGACATTAAAACTAGCAATAATTTTCACATCTTTGGAATTTGAGCTGGGAGTCAGTAGAGGAAACTGGTATGATGATGACAACACCTGTGTTTTCCCAAGGTAGACTTTTGTGTTTCCTTCATTTTTGTCAAAACCATACTACCCATCCCCTAAAGGAGAGTTCATGGCTCTGCCCTTGTCTACCACCTACAGCTTTGGTTTTCCTGCATTAGTCACCATTGCTTCATGTCTAATTGGGCAAGTACATTGTCAAATCTGCATCTATTCAGGTGTTTAACATTAAAAACTAGTTTGGTGAGGCTCGCAGATCTCCAATCAATAATTCTGTGTCAGAAAAAGCAACAGCACATACAGCAATCCTGATTGTCTATTTCTTTTACTGCAATGGGACGTATCTTTGCAGAAATACATGATTCCAAGATTAAGGACAGTAACAGCTCTAGTTGATATGTTTGCTGGAAATGCTGAATCTTTGGTCTTTGGAGAAATAATTAGATACTAATGCTGAGTGCAATAATTACCAAAAAACAAAAAAATGATAGATTTGTTCTTAGTATCATTCTTCTTCTGGGTAGTCAATTTAAAAAATGGAATCCTCACTTTTATAAACATAAAACTCCCTCCAGGTGTATTTTACAGTACTTCTCTTTGACCTCTCTAGACCCTGATAGGCTGCTTAGCTATTTCCAAGATAAGGCTTTCACTTAAATACTATCTTGATGCAAGCATCTCACTTTAAAATATTGATGAAAAAGCATAAACTTAGTAACTGAAGAAGCCAAAATCAAATTTAGATCCACAGAATACCAAATATTGCACTTTTTTTCTTTGCGCCCTGAATTCCTACTTCTCTGTATGTATATTTGTGTGTGTATCTATGTCTCAAGCATAGTGTACTGACTTAGTATATACCCTCTGTGCCTTCCAGAGTCCTGGAGTGTGTCTGTTCCCAAGGATATGAAACTAGTCAAGCTCAACAGAAACTAACATAATGGATGTTATGCACAAGTCACACTGTGCATTTGATTTTTTAAATAAAATATGTGGAATACCAGAACAATATGCTTAAATACAGTTTTATACTTGATTTTATCTGCACTTGATTCTATCATGTCATAAATCCTGTTTTCATTTTGTCATATCTACAGTATCTTATCCTAGCATGTCTCTGAATTTTGTTTACCTCTCTTCCTTATATGCATATAGCTCTGTTCCAGGCAGTTCAACGCAAGTTCAATATTTCTTCCCTTCTAAACTAACATCTTGTAATTAACTCAAAATATCGAGCATGATATGCTATTATGTTATAACATTATAGATATAATTTTATTATATTACCTTATATTTTATGTGACATATTATATTACATTGTATATTATATTATATATCTCTTAATGATTTCAACTCCAGCCTAAAATAAGCAAGGAGACAGGTTCTACTACTTGTGTATTATGGGATCTCAATACTTTCATCCTTTGAGCTTCATATCAGGTAATGAAGTCATAGAATCAATATTGTAGACACTGTATATGGATGTTACTACTTTCTTCTCTTACAAATGAGAGGATATGACTGTAATTTCATTAGAAAGAATGGTATTATTATTTACTTAATTCATTTTGCCTTTACTTATTGTTTTGTTCAACTATGTTTTAATCAATAAAATATAGAGCTATATCTGTCCCTTAATTTGCATTTGGAAAAACTAAATTCAATTGCATAAGCTACAGTAACTGACTATGTGTTTGTTTCCTTCCCTAGTTCAAAAGAAAACACAAACTACAGAAGTCACTATATGACTGAGACCTTCTGGCTCTCAAAGGCTTCAAATACACTTTTAAGAGTTCTCTCCATAATGAATGTGAAGTTTGAGTTCCAACAAGTATTGATTTAACATGAAAAACAAATCAATAATAATTTAACCATTGACCAATGTGTCACCCCTTTTCCAAACAGGTGTATTTGTTGTTAATGTCAATATTTTGAAGAATTGTCTTAATGTAAAAAATACTTTTTCTCCTTTACTTGAAAAAAATGAAAAGTAAAAATTTTATGATTCGTATCTAGAAAATGCCATTCCATTGAGATAATGCCCAACTTTTACATTCTTATATACATAAACCAGTTCTTTATTTCACCAAATTCAATCCCCATCTGGCTTTGGTGATTGTTAATCCATGCTGTCATGAGCAAGGCCACTTGTGGACAGAACACTGCCACTAGGAACTTTTGTTTGGGATTTTTATTCCTTCTTTTTCTATTTGTTATGAAAACACACATACAGGGTGTTTTGATTCTACAAAACATGTTGTAGATAAACTCTTATTCCTACTCAAACATTATCAGCTTTTAACAGAAATGAATTCTTGACAGTGTTTTGTAGGTAATTAGCCAATTCAGTAATCTGTAGAAGCAGAAAATAAATGAGTACATAAGGGTTAGCGGCTAATATTTGAGATACTAAGCATTTTCTTTTTGAAATACACAGTCTATATTTATGGGAAATGAAATTAGTCACTGCCAACAGAACTGGCAGGAAGGACAAGAACTCATTAAAAATTAGAGAAATTTAATAATTTGACAGAGCCTTCATAGTATCATTCATATATATATACACACACACATATATACTTAAAGGCATATAGGTGCCAGCTATCATTTTAAATGATTCTTATTAAACATTTCAAATATTAGCTACTAAAATCAAAATTACTATATTACACTAAGAAATGACTATTTTCACTCTTTTTGAAGTAAGCAGAGAATAGTTTCCTCTGCTTCATGATTATTGACCCTCCTTTTGGAGTGTGCAAGGATACAACACAGAATTGGAAGAGAAGAGAAGAAGCTCTGAGAGAGACCTTAATGCAAAAATGTTTCACGGAGGAACAAAGGCAAAAATAGCCTTTTGGGGAGGGAGGTGGTATAGTTACATTCTACAAAGAAAACAGAGCAAGACCAGCCTCATAAAAAAACAAAGAGCAATTCAAAAATGGCATATTTTGTTGTAAATATTCCAAGCAATTTAATGAAGAAAGGCATGAAATGTGACCTCTGGATATAAGCATCAGAGATGTAGGTGGATTTACATTAGTATTGAGAGTATAAAGGAACTGGAACTAGGGAGAGCTGATTTCTCTTTCAGTGAGTCTGGCCTGGTTAAAGGAAGTAGAATATTACTACTGGAGGGATAACAGCAAATAATATCTATTGCTGATCGTTTTGATAAAGATGAAGAGACTGTAGCATGAGGCCTCTGCATGGGAAGTTCCCCGTCAGTGTTATTGAACTAATATTTAGTTTCTGACAGAAGGCAGCTACATGAGAGGAGATTTTGAAGTATATAATGGAGGAAGGACAAATAAAACAGTGGGCTCTTAGAAGAGGAGGAAAGAAATGCATTAAGAGGACTATGAACATTTAGGGAAATATGAGCAATATAAGAGAGGAATGTATTGAGTTTCTAGTGAGGATTATAGAAAGTCATGGAATTCAAGTGTAAAAATGTGCAAATTAAAATGGTGCAAGTCTGCCATAAGAGGGGTCCTATTCAGGTTTTGGAAGAGATTTGTAGAACAAAATGTGGTGAAGTCCAGGGAAATTTTGTTTTCTTAATTTGTTTTTATGGAAGTGAATTGAACTTTTTCATTGGTAAAAGGGAAGTGGACAGAATAGGAAGTTTAAAAAATTCCTAGAGATGAGTTTTCAGTTTCCCTTATGTTGCAATCTGTGTCTTTCTCCTGGGAGTCCCACTAAAAAAGTTCAACTATTTGATGGTTTACATAGATTTCAAGTGTGCTTACAGTAAGAAATAATTTCTTGAAGACATCTGCCTTCTGCTTAATTTTGTGCATCGATCTTTTCAGAGAGTTTATATTGTAGGTCATACATACTTCTATAAAACCTAAAAGGACATTCAATAAATAAGACATAAGGAGGTGAAATTATTCTCTCAATGCAGAGGTACTTCCAAGAGAAGCATAGAGTTAAGCTGCAATTGGAAAGGGACATTCCAGGGGGATACAGAGAGTTTGAATGCGGGTGGAAATTTTGATTGATAAACTAGTATATTCTACAATTTAAGTAATTTGATACCATTATTGCTAGCTTTTGCTTTTAGATGATGCTTTGAGTTAGAGAGGGAGGTCCCTGAGGAAGGAATTGATGTTCTGCTATATAATAGGTAGATGGGGGTTCAGCAAGCAGAATGGTCATGCACATTTGTGTAGTTTGTGTATTACACAGTTTTTGACTAAGGGGGATGAAAGAGCTAGACACAAGCTCATGCTCTGTGTACAAGTCATGACCACTTCCCTGCACACTAAGTGCTGTCTATTCCCAGGGCATCCAGTTGCAGAGATGCACCCATTCAGCAAGAGAACCATATTTTCTCATTTGCAGAAAGGTCTTACAGGTTAGAAACAGGCCTTGGGCAGGAGCAATCTCTGCCTCTTTCCTATAGAATATGAACTATTTTTTTATATCATAGCCCTGGTTCTATACATTTGATAAGGTAGTTATTATAACTGAATTGTCTTACTAAATCAGATATATAATATGAATCTACAGTAAATATATATAAAAGTAAAAAATAAAAAAAGTTAAAAACTGAACCAGAGGAATAAAATTACTAGAAAATATTAGGCATGAATTTGTATAAGAAGAGTAATGTTTTTTTGAAACACTACCTACAGTTGTGTAGGTATGCCTTAAAAAATCAGATCAGGTAAAGGGAGCTCTAAACAAATGAAGTGGCACATAGAGAAAGCAGCCCAAAGTATATATTACCTCCCAGCAGGAGTGAGCAAGAGGTTAGTGATAGTGAAGATGAAATACAGTCACTTCTCGCTATTTTTTCCCACAAATTATCAAAAATAGGCCCTTGGCATGTTATATCCTCAGTTTGGAGGTGCTCAAGGAAGAGCTGTTTACACTCTCCCTTCTCTGTATGCACTCCAAGTTGTGCATATTTAGAATTGTAAGGAATTGCTCTCCAGGGGCCTGGGGGAGAGGAGTTAATTCTTCCCAGGATACTTGGGCTAATCTGCCTGCCAGCAGGAACTTCCTAAAGCTAATTCCCAGGCTACAATTAAATGCAAACTTAACACCATTTCATTTTTAAAAATACAGTATTATGATATTAAGGTATCTTTTAATTATTCTAAAATAATTTCCCTGCCCATAATTTAACCCTGAGACTAGTGTCTGGGTATCAAAAATACATTTCCAAAAAGTTTAGTTGACAAAGCTTATCAATACTGAAGAGAGTCAAAAAGCTGAGGAAATACATTTGTAAGTATTCACTGTGTAAAACGATGGATACTAGCTTGGGTAGGAAATCGGTTGTTCTGAAAAATCACTTGTCTGCTTTTCTAATTGATAAAGAGCATGTGTGCTTACTTAAAGCAAATTATTCATAATTTTATTATCAACATTTTGGGAACCTTTGTTAAAAACTGTGTACATATTTGTGTAATGATTTTTTAAATGCTAAAAAATATTTTGTACAGAATTATTCTGTCATTAGACTTAAGAACTGAAATTCAGATATGGCTCATCATTTCATCAACAATAAATTTCTACCCAAATCTCTCTGCAACTTTTGGAATTATTTGCACTATTGTTTTTAATTACAATCTTTATATGCATTACTCTGTGGCTATTTTACTTCTAATTGGGTTTATCTGAAAAGCTAATTGCATGCTAGTTATTTTCTTTCACTTACTATTTAATCACAACAGATTCTCAGTGAACCAAGAGACAGATACTCTGTTAATAAATAGATCATAAAACATAAAGTTTAAGTTTTGAGAGTATTTTTTTTCAGTGTGCTGTCAGATTTATGTATTATTCTGGTATTTTAACCCCTGAGTATAGTTTATACATATTTTGCTTACATTCTACAAAATATAATGAACATTCACATTGAACAAGCATGTATAGTCCACATGGTCTCCTATTAGATTCATTTTGTTGCATTGAGAGATTAAAGCAGTAGGAGATGATTATTGCTGTACAGATAATAAAAGATGACATCAGCCATCATCACAATATCCATCAACACAATAGCACATTGTGCTCCTATAAATATGTGGTGCCCTGTTGGCTTTCCATAAACCAAATTATATAGCTTAGTCCCTGGTACTCTATAAACTTATTATCACTGACAAAAACATGCCCTTATAACCCAGGCAACAAACATGAGAAAGAATAAACTTTTAGAACATACATAAATACCAATAATGATCTCCACCAAAAAAAAAAATCTTCAGTATGATAGACTTATTTATTACACTAGAATTCAAAAGAAATAAAATCAAAAGCTAATGCTACTCCATCGTTATGAGTTCCTTAATTAACTTTATGAATTCCTTAATTAACTTGACTGGCATTTCAGGATGAGAAAAGGCAAAAATTTTCTGGTTGCATAAAGAATACAAAGTGCTGTACATTTTCTTTCTATTCAGCAAAGATGCTGTGTGATTATCAAATAAAACCTTGCACTTCAACAAAGCTTTCAAGAATTCTCTTTTTCCCATTTATCTCTTGCAATTGAAAGAACAAAAGTCATGCTTGCACACTCTCCTGCATGAGGAAAAGCTGCCTGATTTGGCTTGTCCGGCACTTTCAAAGAAGATGAGTACTTAGAAATGGAAGTAATGAACACCACTTACAAACTTCAGGTATCTTGATAAGTGGATGCTGTTGTTGACTGATGTGGTTTCAAATGTGAAGATGAGTGTTCAGAGCTCATGAAACAATCCAGCAGTGTTGATTTAAGAAGACAAATTAAATATTCTGTAATTTATCAGTAGGCTTCATTTATTAAGATTTATGAGCTTTACCGAACATCAAAAAGAATATAAGCAGAGAGTTGATATAACTTTAAAAGATGACACTGATAGACAGTGACTTTAATGGGGTATGGGGAGGATTTGATAATATGGTTTAATGTAGTGACCACATTGTTTCTCATGTGAAACCTTCATAAGAGTGTATATCAATGATACCTTAATTAAAAAAAAAGTTATTTCAACTCTCTCAAGGCAAAGAAACTAGGTAATGTATATATAAGATATGTTTTTAATGTATATCATGCACCCACTGGATAACAGAGAGCTAAGTGGCTTTACTCCATCCTCCCTACCCTAAATCTGCCTGATCTTTGATGCAGGCTTATGTTTGGAAAATGAAGTCCTTTACAGGACGTTACTTACAAAATATGACATTTTTATAAAATGTGGACAAAACTCCCTACATTGAGAGGTTTGATGAAAAATTAACTGAGCAAATAGATGTAGTTTAGCCATCTAACCCATGCCCGCACATCATGGATCTCCCAAAAATATCAATCTTATTGTTTTCTCATGCTCTTTTCTCCAGTCAGTTAGTTCAATCATATTAATAATCACCAAATTCTTTAGAATTCAGGTAAAAAGCAGAATAATTATATTCTTACATTATTTACATTATTGCACCAAAGTCAATTATATTAAATTATAAAGTAAATTGCATTTAAAAATATTAGTCCTAAGAAGTATTTTTGAATTTTCACTGTTTTCTAGAATAGAAGCACTTTTGCTCACATTCTTCAAGTAAAATTCACATAAATTAAAACAGAATTTTGCAGAAGAAATTAAAAGGTATATAGTTTTATGTTCACAGAACTAGTTGGTACCCAAACCAAAAGATCCTCTGTCCAACGAAGAAATAAAGTTCCCTCCCCAATCGCATTCACATGCAAAATAAGTAATAAGAACAAAACACAGAGACAGCAGAGGACAAGTAAGAATCAAAAATGCCAGGAACATAGGGGGAGGTGATATCTACAGGTTGTAAGGAAGAGGAACTCTATGTTGGAGGAAAATAAACTCCTTGAGGAACCTGTCAACAAAGACTTGGTAGAAAAAACGGACTTTGACTTCATCTTATACATAGATTAAGATTTCCCTTCAGCTTTTAACAAGCATTTAGCCCGAGGAAGTGACATAGATGAGAGTTGCTGGGAAAAAAGGCAGCAGGAGCTGCACTGAAGAACACCCTTAGAATAAGAATGAGCGAAAGGGGGCCAGACCAGAATACCAAAGGCATCCTTGGCTTAAGTGTTCTAAGACATCTAAAATGAAGAAATTTGGGAATTGATGTAATAATTTTATTCAGATGCTTTCTTCTTTTTTTTGTATATTATCCGTAAAAGACTCATAGTTATCATTATACATCTGATCTGTCATTTTTATTTATTTCTTTTTTTCTTTAGAAATATTTACGTTAAGTACTCATCCCAGGCATTATTAAATATAGATTATGAATATTGCTACTACCCATATTATGGCTCACAGAATAAGGTAAGCAACTTCAGTAAAAGGGACTAACAGCCATGGGAGACATAATTAGGATTGATACAGAAATTTTCCCCCAAGTATATGTCATCTGCTAGAAGAAAAGAAGTATGTGTTTAAGAAATATAATAGTATTTTAAAATTATGTTTCTGGATATAAAGATATGCTACTGTCAGTTCAGCCAAAACACTTGCTTTGAAAATGTGTACTTGTTCCAACATGACTGATGTATTAGGGAATAATTTGAACATAATGCAGATTTCACGTTTGCTTATGTGTGATTCTGTCTATGAGAGACACTAGGTGAATGCCTAAAACTGCACCTTGTTACAGGAATCAGGCATGTGGGAATATACAACATGAATAAAATACACTCACACACACCACAAACTATTAGGAACCACCTCAGCTCAACACATCCTATTTCATATAACTATTCTACCACTTCATACTGTCCAATGTCAGTCCACAAGGAAACTACAGGTCTTTTCCAAGATTAAGTGCCATTCTGGTTTTTATCTAGTATTTCATCATCTAATATTTGTAAAACCATGTTACCATTTTTATTAAGCACTTCTCTTTTATCATGTTTGTGTCCCTGAGGAAGTTTTTGGGTATTCTGTCCCAACTTCAGCTTTCCCATACATTCTGTGGATTTACTGGACAGTTTTGTGTTAGTTCAGTGCCATTTAGGAATGCAGATGTCACCTTATAATAGAACTGATGGTATTAGGAGACCAGAAATAATATTGTCGTAGAGTCAGAAAAAGTTTACGATATTAAATTCTTACGAAACTTGAAGAAAGGGTTTAGGGAATTTTTTAAAAAGGGGCATTTCAGTAATTTCAGAGATAAAAAACAGTAAAACAGAGGCACAGAGAGAGAAAGCACAGGGCAGACATGTTGAAAAGCAAGGAATTAGCTGGTTTGGGCTAAAGGTTATGTCAATTAAAAAAGAATAAGGACTTACTCTTACAAAAAAAGTCTTGAGAAAAAGATATAAATGTCTTCATCACATTAAAATGAGTTTTTTTCCTTAAAATGTATAAATAAAGCAAGGAAGATAAAAGCATTTCCTTTCAGTGTCCTGGTGAATTTCTTAATAGGCCAACCTGATTATTTTATTCTCTAGGACCATACTTGGGAACTGAAATCTTCTTAGGTTGTTTAACATGGTTAGAACATGAAACCTTTTCTACATAAGGGAAACCTTTCATTCCCGAATTTGTGACGGATCCTTTACCTCAGTGTTTCTATTCCCACCCCAACCCTTTTGAAGAGTAACATTAGTATTTTGCCATGTTTTAATCAAGTCTGACAGGTGCAGGAGCTCTTTACCATTAGTTTACATGGCTTTAGTTAGTAGTATTTCTTTTGAATATTAGCTATAATTTGCTCATTCTGTTTCCACTTTTCTTTATTCTTGAAAGGAGGCTTACCTCAAATAACAAGGACAGAACATTGAAACAACTTACACTGGGTATCAATAAGGGTTCATACCACATACTGCCTGAGACCTTAAGAAAATTAATGAATTTAATTTTTAGGAATTATTTTATGAATTGAGGATCTGCAATGTGATGGGAAATGTGATAGGTGCTACAGTTTTACATTGAGCAAAACACACTCTGTGTTCTCGAGGATAGTATCTGTAGGCGCCTGGATCCTTCCTCAGTTTCTTGAAGTTTGCCTTCTCCTCTGTCGGCACAGCATTTACAGACTCACTCATCATGCTGCCATTTCGCCTTACTGACCACTTATGGCCAAATTTAAATAATAAGTTCTAGTTTCCTTTTTTTACTTATAGGCCTAGAACATAGATCATGCTACAGGACAATTTAAATGATTGCAATTCTAGAAAAAAGTAGATTCTTAATATGTTACTGGGTAATATGTGTTTAAGGGAATTTATATTAAATCAGGAATATGATTTAATAGTAATAGCATAAAAATAAACATATTTATTTCTACCATTTAGGAAGATGTATGGGGAATACTTATTTATATTCCTCAGCAATTTAAAATTATTAAAGAAATAATTTAAGAATTCATTTAAAATATATCAGTGTTCAATTGTATTTTAAAAACAAAGAAATGTGGCCTGTTTTTGCTTTGAACATCTCATTTTACATCAGTATCTTATATACTGCAAAATACCATGCAATATGTCATGTTACTAGTGAAATTTTATAATGGCAAATCTATAAAAGGCTTTTTAAAATTTCTATCACTTTAAAACATCTGCCAAGATAACATAGTTTTTAATTTATGTTATTTGATTAACAGAATTTTTTTTAACACCTACTGTACATTAAAGATGCTTCTTGACTTTGGATCTATCTTGGCAAACCAGAAAACAGTTGTAAGAATCTTCATCAGAAAAACGGACAATTTTTAATCGGATAACTGCCCTGACACATGCTAGCACAACTTCCTAAAGGGAAGCAGGAGTGGCCGATGACTCAACCCTAGGAACTTCTTTAAGAGGTCCCAGAAAAGTGTCTTCTGGTCTATGACTTAAGCAGATGAGGAGAAAGAGAAACTTCCACATAGATAAAAGCATAAAAACCCAGACATAAGAGGCAATTGCATACACTATGGAATTTTGAAAAAAGCAAATTTTATGTGTTATTTAACCTATATTCTAAATGTCTACCACTTGAAAAATGTCTATATTGTCTTTTTAAACCAAACAAACTGGGATCAATATTATTTCCTCAACATCTTCTGATTTTTAAAACAGTGCAGAATGACCTGTGAAAAAATTACATGATTTAAACAGTTTTGTCAATTTTATATTTAATCTCCAATGTAAAGGTAATCTAGTTTTACAAATATTTTTACCCAAGGATTATGGACCCAAAATTTGTAAACAGTGACAAAAACAGTATAGATGTAGTTCTAGAATTTTATATATTGACTGACAATAAATTTGGCATATTGTGGACTAATATAACTGAAACATTTCCTGACTATTCCATATCTAAATAAAGTATTTAAGCTATGTATTTGAGTGCAGACCAGTATTTTGTGTGTGATGTGTTTTGTGAAGGCAGTTGGGGGTCCATATTTACATAGACTATCTGCAGGTATTTAAGTATTCTTTTACACTGTGGACCTTCTGTCTATTTTTCTTTTGCTAATTGGGAAAAGCCTAGCTAGATTTTCAGTAAGTGTGGGCATTATGTTTTGAACACTCTCACTTAAATATGCTTTGAGCATATGAAAATTTTATTTTGGAAGCTCCATGTTATAGCTCAAAGATGGAGACAGTCATCTTACTATGCTACTTAAAAATGACTTACAAGAATACATTCATGTGTCAGATGACCAGGACATACATCATATGCATTAAGTTAGTGGACAGGGAAAATCAACACTGCTTTTATAATGTGGCTCAAATCAAAAGAAAAAAGGGCAAATTCCTCTCAGTTGCAGATATTATTTTTATGGCTGCTTTTATGGCAGCTGTACTGATGCATTTTCCAAAGTTCAATGTAACAGGGATTTATGTATTTACCTGGGATTAATCATTCTCTGTAGGCAGTCCTAGAGAATGGTTCTTAGTTACTTTGTTTAAATGAATAGAAAATAAAGGCTTTTGATTCTGTTGAAAAGAAATATATACATAAATCCAATTCAGTTGGAACAAATTTGTAAATAATAAAAGGAAAAAAACTGCTGACTTTTATATTCAAATGAAACACGCATGGGACTTCAGCTCATCTGCTTTCTATTCAAATATTAAGGAAAGACAACTAAAGGCAATATCTAAACTGTAAACTTTATCAATTTATTTTGTAACTGTGACTCACGGTGACTTAAATTCCCCTTAGAGAATGTACATCCACAATTTGACAAGAACTCATTCCATTTTCTTTAAAAAATGCATTTTCAGGAATATACTGGGTGCAGAAAAATTTGACTCTAGCTCACTGACATACATATCAAGCAGAACAGTGGTGTGGAATAGCAAAACCATAAATAAGATGCCTAGTTTGATTTAAGCTGTTGAAATAGAGATTTTACTGGCAAGACATGGTCTGCGTGCTGTTTTGAATCAGGTGCCAAGGATACTCTGTGGCAGGATGGTTTTCATTTTAGACATTAGCTCTTTGATTATAAAATGGCATCTGTGCCATAATAGAATTTGTGATGAGTTTGTATTCCAAAGACCTGGATCTCAGGGGGAGTGGTGTAATTTTCCAATTATAAGACACCCAGTAAATCATGTAACTTTTGCATTCTGTCTTCACCTGTGTAAAATGGTATATATATATTTCTTTATTTTGGTATCATTAATATACAATTTCATGAGCAACATGGTGGTTACTAGATTCCCCCCATTATCAAGTCCCCACCACATACTCCATTACAGTCACTGTCTGTCAGCATAGCAAGATGCTATGGAGTCACTACTTCTCTTCTCTGTGCTACACTGCCTTGCCGTGCCCACCTACATTATGTGTACTAATTGTAATGCCCCTTTTTCCCCCTTATCTCTCCCTTCCCACCCATCCTCCCCGGTCCCTTTCCATTTGGTAACTGTTAGTCCACTTTTGGGTTCTATGAGTCTGCTGCTGTTTTGTTCCTTCAGTTTTTTCTTTGTTCTTATATTCCACAGATGAGTGAAATCATTTGATATTTATCTTTCTCCACCTGGCTTATTTCACTGAGCATAATACCCTCTAGCTCCATCCATTTTATCTCCTATCATCTCCAACTCTCTCCTTGCTTACTCTTTTCCAATCACACTGCCCTCCTTATGGTTCCTTGAATATCTCAGGAAATGGACAGCAAGAATTTGGCACTTGCTTCTCCTTCTGCCTCAAACAAATATGCATCCTACAGGTGTTGCCTCCAAAGTCATTTACTCAGTGGTAACTCTAAGCACATTCCTTGTCCTCTTTTAATAGCTTCTTCTTATTTTGGAATTCACTGCTTTTTAATATATTAATATTTTATTGATGCAGTTTACTGTATCCCCAATTTGAATGCAAACTCCATGAAAGTAGTGAATTTTATGTATTTATTGGCTGTCAGATCCCAGTGTCTAATGCAGTACCAATGACATAGTAAAGGCTTTATTTTATTCATAAATGAATAAATGTTATATGGGTACTAAAATTTCCTGTGGAAAATTTTCCACTAAAGTGGAAAGAAATTAAAATTTTTAAGTGACTAACTGCTCCTTTTTATTCTCATATGTTTATAAGGTGAAGGTGAAGGGTATTAATTAAGGAATACAGAATTTTAGTGATCAAACAAGAATGACAAATGTTATTTTTGTCTTGCTGCCTTCACTCTTGGTAGCAGCTTCCTGGAGCACTATGCTGAAAAGACTTGTCATCCCGGCTAAGATGAAAAGACCTTCATCAAATAAAATACCTGCCTTTAGGTTGCAGTAGGGGATTGTCAAGTGACAGATTTTATGCCATATATTTGGCATACCCATAGTGAATATTTCAAGAAATTTTACAGTAGATGTTTGGCAATACGGTGAAGCAGATTGATCTGGTTTAATATCTATTCAAGTCATTCAAGAGCTGGTCACTTTGGTCTTTTAACCCAGTGACAATTCCAATCCATGAAGATCTCTACTTATGCAATTCTCAAATCAGAGACTGTTACAGCCCCTGAAGCACAGGGCATTGTATAAAGGAAATTTAACAACAGGACTTGTAAAAATAAAGTGACCTGACATAATATTGTGGGTTCCCAGATTGCATGTAGGTTTTTGGAACAGTTTAAGCAGCTAAATGATGGGAAGAAAACATATGCAATATCCAGAATTAGAATGAGTTTTCCAGAGTCAGAACCTTAGTTTATGAGTTTTATTTTGGTTAAAAATGAAATATTGGGAGATACTGTTTACAAAAGACATATCTGATGAAGGACTGCTCTTCAAATACACAAAGAACTCTTAAAGCTTAATGACAAGAAAATGAACAATTCAACTAAAAAATGGACAAAAGACCTGAAAAGACCTCAACAAAGAAGATGTACAGATGTCAAGTAAGCTTATGAAAAGATGTTCTATATCATATGTTATCAGAGAAATTCAAATTAAAAGAACAATGAAATACCACTGCATACCTATACAAATGGCCAAAATCCAAAACATAACAACACCAAATGCTGACAAGGATGTGGAACAGCAGAAACTCTCATTCATTGCCAGTAGGAATGTAAAATGGTACAGCCACTTTGGAAGACAGTTGGCAGTTTCTTACAAAACCAAACATAACTCTTACCATATGACCCAGCAATGGTGTTCCTTGGTTTTACCCAAATTAGTTGAAAATTTATGTCCACATAAAAACCTGCACATGGATGTTTATAGCAGTTCTATTCATAATTGCCCAAATTTGGAAACAACCAAGATGTCCTTCAGTAGATGAATGGATAAATGAACTGTGACACATCCAAATAATGGATATTATTCAGGGCTAAAAAGAAATGAATTATCAAGCCATGAAAAGACATGGAAGAACCTTAAATGCATATCACTAAATGAAGGACACCAATCTGAATACATACTGTGCTATTCAAACTATGTGAGAGTCTAGAAAAGGCTAAACTATGAAGAGAGTATAAAAAGCATTGGTTGCCAAGGATTAGGGAGGAGAGAGGAAAAAATACGCAGAGCACGGAGGATTTGGGGGATTTTTTAGGATAGTGAAACTGTCCTGTATCATGCTGTAATGGTGAATATATGTCATTATGTTTTTGTTAAAACCCATAGAATATATAATACCAAGAATGACTTCTAGTGTAAACAGCAGACTTTGGGTGATAATGATTTACCAGTGTAGGTTCAGCAGTTGTGACAGATGTCCTACTCTGGTGAGGGATGTTGATGTACAGCAGGCTGGGATAGGGGAGAGTGGGGGCAGGGGATATATAGAAAACCTCTAAACCTTCTAATCAATTTTCTTCTGTAACCTAAAACTCCTCTAAAAATAAGCTCTATTAAGAGTCATCTGGACCATATTTTATGTGCCTGTGTCAGAGGATGCATGTTTAGATGAAAATTGGCTGAGCAACTGTTTTTTATTTAGTTTTAAATTCATAGACAGACTTTATATTTCACTTAGACCTCATGACCTCATTAATTCAGACCTGCTCATTTAGAATGCATGATATTCAAGCTGAACTGAAGAATGCTTTTGTAGTCCTACCCCACACCCCCTCAAAGAAAGTGTTCTCTAAAGGGGAAAGAACTTGAATAGAGAATTCTTATTATGCTCAAAATATTCATCTGTTTTCAATTATTTTAAACAGTTTAAGAGAATCATTTACACATGAATGGTTGAAATGCTGGACTACAAAACTCTTATCCATGTAAGAATAACTTTCTGCAAAGTTTATTTGCTTTGAAATGTTTTAGTTAACTTACAAAGCAATTTAAATGTTTGTCTTTTAAAATTATCTTTAAAACTCACCATCTTCTTTTGGTAAACACCTCTGATTCCTGCCACCTACGATCTTTCAATATACATTTTGACTTTATGTGTATAGACTGCTTGTTACTGAAAGGACTACTTTTTATTATAATATAAATTACTTCTAACTTTTTTCCTCGAGAGTTTTAAATAATGTATATTCTTACCAATAAAAAATAATAATAAAAATTCAGGCTTGCAGATTTGTAAATGCATGCCATACATCAAAGACCAATTTTTGTTCATGAAGATCAAGTAAAAGAAAGTAAAACCCAAATAGATCATTTTAAAACAAACATTTAGCAAATCTAAACACAACATAAACAATGCACTGTGCATGTTAATTTTGGGTGATTTTCTGTAGGAGATGATCTTAAAGTACAAGTTTCGTGAGTTCGGAATTAATGGAATCTTTTTGTCCTATTAGTGCCCCTTAAACAAGCAGTGAAATTCTTGATTTTCCCAAAACCATTGTTAAAAAGCTCAGATTACCTAACCCAGTGCAAAAATTGTTCAAAAATGCTCTGGATGTCTTTAAATGGCAAATGCTGTGGGAGAGGGAGATTCTTCTTCATGAGTGAGCTTTCAGTCTTCATTTCATCTAAGTTAAATATTTATCACATCTTCTGCCCCTTTCAAACTTTTCTGCTAACTTTTCTGGAGAACTATCTAATGATTTCGGATACAAATTAGTATTATGCTCTGATGTATACCGTCTTATGCTAACCTATGTATCTCCCACATAATAAAACATCTTTCCAGTTTTCTCAAATGTAGTATTTTTCTTTCTTTTCTTGCTATCGACTTCTATTTCTGTGACATATAAAGTTTTGTTTAGCTTTATTTCATCTTCATTTTAAAGAAAAATGCTTTTATTTTTGAATATTTTGTTTTTAAAATGCTTTGATTTTTTATTCAATAAATTAATTGCATTGACCTGGCAACAGCTGGATTTTAGCTAGATATTGGTCCATATTCAAGAGATTTGTGTATTTGATTTTCTTTTATTGAAGTGTCATTGATATACAATCTAATGATGGTTTCAAATATACAACACAGTGGTTCAGCAGTTACCCACATTATCAAATCCTCATCCCCTCTACTGTGGTTACTATCTTAGTAACACGGAAAGGTGTTACAGAATCACTGATTATAGTCCCCATGCTGTACCACCATCCCCCTGACCAATTTATACTGTGCTTGAGAATTTTTGTGCCTCTTTATCCCTTTCACCCTTCCCCCTACCCATCCCAACCCTATCCTGCCTTGGTAACCACTAGTCACTTCTCAGCATGTGGGTCTACTGCTGTTTTGTTCCTTCTGTTTTACTTTGTTTTTATATTCCATGCTATTTGATTATTTTTAAACAGATATAGTTATAATGAAAAAAGAAAAGTCATTAGTTAAGATTTAGCAAGAATATAAATTGTTTTTGCAGTTATCATTACATACACAGTTTCAAGCAAAGAAAATGATCATGTGGACACCTCTTAAATATACATGATTAAGTCTACAGTCAACAAAAATTCACATCCTAATATTTTACTTTCTAGTTGCATGACATTGAGAAGATAATCTAATTTTTTTCAAATATATTTTTAAAGTTTTTAGAATATTGTGAATTCCATATGATAATAAAAGTACATTAACACACTATCTGGTATAAAATGTGAATGGAATAAATTACTACCTGAAACTAATTAAATGAGGAAGATGCAATAGATATGCAGGAGCATTTTTATTAAATTCATTCAGTTATTTTCAAACATCTGAAACATAATTTGACTAGGGATTAGTTATAGACTACATTCTACAATATGTCATTAACTTTCTGGAATTCCTTTCATGGAAATCTTATATGCTGAATATGTCTAAAAACCAATAATAAAGCAAATAGATTACTAAACCTGAAATAACATTTGACAGTAGTCCACAATGGACATTTAGGGATTTTATTCACGAAAGATTATTTTAGCCTAGTGCTTAAATTAAAAACAATGACAGTAAGCATAAAACCTAGAATGTCTACATATAAACTACATTTAGGTTGTTGTAGAAAATAGCAGCAAGATAAGGAAGTAATATTAAAAACAAAAACAAAGAAGAAACAATACACACATTAACTGAAGGAAAATCAAGCAGTGTTTTGTGCCCAAGGTACACAAAAAATATTTAGTATAGGACTATTAAAAGTCTAGACATGATAATGAACTCTCAAGACACCATCAAATAATTGAACAGTACAGTACCTCAAGTCATAAAAACAGAGGAAACTGCTAACCTACCTACAGATACAAGAAAGTTTACAAAACCAATATCTGAAGTTTTCATCTGAATCTTAAAGAAATAGTGGGTGTACGTGTTTTCATGTGTGTATGAAATCAGAGAGGTAACGACTACCAAGAAAACTTTGTTATCTAGAAATTCTTAATTGCTTGGGAGTGCCAAATATGTAACGTTTTCATGTATTTAAATATTTTTAAGTCCTATAAATGTTTGATTTTTTATAAAGCCCAATGCTGCTGTAATGTCCAAACTTCACCCTACTCTGTAAAAATAGGAAGTTTTACTCCCTCATTTGCAGATTTTGAGACAGAGACCATGGGTGTAGCCAGAGTAGGGTGAGGGCCTCCAGGAAAAAGCAAGGCAGAATATTTACAATCAGAGCAATGTAACTACATGCAAGGAAACCCCCTACCAAAACTCTGTTTTAGACATTAAGCTCTAGAGTCATTCTTCAGTGAGATCAATTAATATTCCCTAAAGAAGTAGTACATCTTTTTATTATGCTAATCATTTGTATTCATGTGTAAGATTCACTTTAGCATACTAAAAGGCCTAGGCCAATGTGCTGTCTTTCCTCCTTCAGACCTGATGAGGTGATTTGCAATCTGGGCAATTAATAATGGCAAGCAAGCCCAGCTGTAACAACATAGTAAAAGGCAGGAAGAATTACATCTTAAAAATAAGATTTCATTTTAATACCCAGGAAGTTAAGAAATAAGATTCTTAACTTACTCTTTAGCAAACAGACAATACCTCAGCCCACTTTGAGGACTGGGTAGGCAGTCTTATTTGATATGCTCCCAGACCAAGACACCGGTATCTCAGGGAAAAATCAGAGCAGTGAATTTCTTGTGTTAATTTTAAATATTCAGGGACCACTTAACAAGTCCACACCCCTAAGCCCTTTATCACATTCCCAACTGCCTATAAAACCCCTAGACAGTGTACAACTACAGCTCTTTTGTCCCCTCTTGGCAATAGCCAGGAGCTCTGTCCTCTCACTTTATCTCTAAATGAAAGCATCTCCCTGGCTTTCCTACCTTGAGTATTTGCTAAGTTCATTCTTCAACTCCACAAACAAGAACCCGGCATCAATTTCTTTTCCCCAAAATTTCTTCTGTTAGCATACAAAAAAATGCATATAAATAATCACCATAATGCTTTTTCTTAATTTTCATAAGACTTTTGTTCTGGTTCCCAGAGAGATTTTCACCACTCTTTCAAAGATTTAAACATATCGTTAAAAATTTAGGAGCTTTGGGAAAACAAAACCAAGATTAAAACCTTGGTGCCGGAAATGATTAAATCTATTAATATGCTAATTATTGAGTAACATTAATCCAGAGATTGATGATAAGACCCTTAGAGCCCCATATTTGTTTTCTGGCAATTTTTCAGAATGATGTAAGGGCAACCAACATCTCTGGAAGAAATCACCACGGGTGGTACATATTTTGTGAAAACAGTTTTAAGTTAAATGAGTTGTGATATACAAATAAAGGTTCTATTTTAATTTACTTTCGTCTTTTTTTTAATATAAAAAGACAATGCCTGTGCTGATTGCCTGCTTTTGTAGTAATTATAAGACAATTTCCTTTGAACAGTGTCTGTCTCTTAATCACCAGTAACAGCAGGTACTGAACAATTGATACACCACATGTCTTACTCTGAGCAACACCCATAAAAATGCTACATTAAGGTAAATATTGAAGATTTCCAAATTAAATAATGATGCTTTTTTTCCACTAGATTTAACAAGTGTAGCAAATTTATTGGAAATGTATTCTGAATTCATGTCTTGCCATGAATATAGTTCTTGAGGATTTTTTGTTGTTATTAATATTTTTGAAAATTATATTTTCAGAAATAAAGAGTACAAAAATGAAAATGCTATTTATAAGAGAGCAACATCCTTTCTAAGGTTATAAAGTAGCAAAAGTTAAGTTGATCTTAAATAAGAAGTTATGAAAGTTAAGACAAAAACAAACAAGGGTTTTAATTTAATTCATTAAAAAAATGAAACAAAGAAAAGCAAATCATACTGTAAGAACCATATAATTTTTTTTGCAATATAAATGACAGAATATTGTTAATTGGCATAGAAAAGAATTTTTAAGACTTGGTCATATATAGGGACACAAAAATTCTCAATCATAATAAAGTTGGCCATGGGGATGGTAGTACAGAATGGAGAATATAGCCAATGATGCTGGAACATCTTCCTATGTTGACAGATAACTGCACTAGTGGGGGTGAGGATTTAATAATGTGGGTAACTGTAGAACCACTGTGATATATACTAGAAACCAATATAAGATTGTGTATCAACTGTACATCAATAAAGAATTTCAAAAGAAACTTGATCATAAAAAAATCTTTTCAGGAATTGAGAACAATTTTCAAGAGAAATAAGCAGTTAACCTCAAATCTTGGGAATATTCAAGTATTTTTACCCATATGAAGAAAAACTATATAAAATATTAATAAAATGTATATGATATTAACAAAATATTTTATATTATTTTGAGATGATCACACTCAAGTACTCTTAGTGGAATTTTTTGATAACTTTAAAAAGTAATTTGTTAACATTGATCACAATTTTGAGTGCATATACACCTTGAGTCAGCATTCCCAATTTCATTTCATAAAAATCAATTTCCTATAAGAATGTATTTTCGAATATTTTATAATATTATAGAGGGAAGCAAAACAAAGCAAACAAACAAAAAACCTCCGACCACTTGTCTATCTAGTAATAAAATAATGGTTGAGTAAATTATGGCCCCCATGCATAAAAGGAAAATATCATGTACAGAGCTGAACAGGCAAGGAAAATAAAAAGACTGTTGTAATAGGAGTCAAAACTCTTAACAATAAGAGAAATACACTGGACTCAACGGAAGCAAAAGATGAGAAATTTTTTAAGTGTGGAGTGAGAAAGTGGAAAACTACTGGACACAAAAATTGATTACTGCGACTGTTTGCTAATGGGTATTATCAAAATTAGGCTCTGACCCTCTGCGAGAGACTGGGAGGCAGCAGCCTTGTCTTTTTTGATGAGTACATTTCAAAGGGATGGCTCCCAGTTTCCCTAGAGAGTCCTGGGTTGGAAACTGACAAAAGGCTGGGAGATTTACATCTCAAAGGAGTAGAGACAACACTTTACAACAAGTTTTCAAAAGTAAATGCTATAAAATGAAGTCAGGAGGTCAGGCAGGAAGAAGCCTGTCCAAAGTTTAGTCTGCAGGAAACATGAAGGCCATCTTGATCAATCCTAAAATGGGAACTATTAAAATGAATGAAGTAATGGGAAGGAGGCAGCATTGTGGTACTTTTAAAATCTGCCCTAATACCCTCAGGGATAAAAGAAAAACTAGAAGGGAAAATCCAGTGAGCAGAATCCAGAGATGGGAAGCCAAGAGAGGCTTCCACTGGTCCCCAACCCAGGTAACCTAAGGATCACGAACTAATTGACATGCTGAAAGGACTAACACAGAAAGGAGGCCTCAACTGCTGTCTGTGAACCACAGATAAAAGTGTGAAAGGCGATTACAAGAGGACCACGGGGGATTGGGAAGCTAAGAGCTTGCCTGGACCACCTAACTCCTCAGAAATATGCAAAGAAAGAACCAATCCCACAACAAGGGAAACCGCAGGGAACAGAACACTAATTGATGGGGCAAACTGAGGGTGAAGGAAGGAGAGATATCTGATGTAGGGCCTTCTAATCTAAGAAGTAGCCTTTAAATGCATTGCCAAGATGGCTCTCGCCAGATAAGCATGGGGTGGTGCCCAGGCATTTTGGCGGGCTATAACGTTAGTCTACCTGTGTTCCGGGTATCTCCCTATTGGTGGCGTGAGTCTTCCGTGAACATGATCAGCTCATGGACACCGTTTGCTTGCATTATGTGCCTTCCTGCGTGAAGAGCTTGTGACTGCTTGAGCTTTATGCTGATTGGCCCATGAATGTTATATATACTCTGCTGTTTCCGCAATAAACGAGTTCCTGTTTTGACTGAGCTCCCTGTCGCGTCTGTTTGTCTCCAGTTTAGGCCTAGGGGCCGGAGGCTGGTGATCAGGCGGACAGTCGGCACTCACCCTTCCCGGTCCTGCCTTGCCGGGGCGTGTCTCCCCTTCCCGTTCTCTCCGCAGGTTCGGAGGGGGCTCGGGGAAGGCTAAAAACCCCGACAATCTGATAATAAATGGGAGGAGGAACAGAGGAGTCAAATATTACAGAGTATATGACAGAGGTTGTATTTTATATTACTCTGTGAGAACAAGAACAGGAGGGACGCTTTAGATGTGAAGCTTGAAATGTTACTCTTCCGTATCCCCGTATCTTGGTCCTTGACAGAAAATTTCTCCAAAAAGTACAGAATAAGTTAAATTCACTTAAATGTGAGAAATAGATTCTAAGACTAGCTATTGAACTCCACTCAGTGGTGTTTTGAAGAGATAAAGAGTAAAACCATCTGAATTCCATCCTTGAAGAAAATGAAGACCTACAAGAAGAAGACAACAAACTAGAGGCAAACTGAAAAATGAGCTAAACAGTGTGTGTGTGTGTGTGTGGTACTTGATGCCTTTCTGATTATATAGGCAGAATTATTTTCTTTTGCTTGTAACTAGGATCCCAAACTGAAAAATACTCTTCAAAAATCCCTTCCCCTGAGATCCCTTACCCTGTATCCATAGTACACCATAATAAGAACACCTCAAAGAGTGATTATTAATCAACTTAAAGTCAAGGGTATTTCATCCAGTCTACTTCTGGAATAGGAAAAGTAGTAATAAATACAGTAATAATAAGTGCAGTGTTCTTCACTGTCAGGCAACCAGTTTCATTTATCCTTTGGAATTATAATTATAATTTCAACTGAATGGTTGAACAGAAATTATTGAGATAAAGTGTACTAAATCCCCACAGGCAAGTTATCCATTAATTACATAAGTGGAAAAACAGAATGAATGCAATGGAATTAGCATCAGCTCTGGAACATAAAGCATAATATCTCTGATGTCTTTTTCACATAAAAGCATTTTGCAGAAGAAAACAATACAGTAGCAATTAACTACAAACAATGAGTATATGTAATGGGACTTCTGAATTAAAACTAATCAAATCATCTAACTAATTTAATCTGATAAAAGTTAGTTGTCTTAGGCTGGCTTCCCCAGAAACAGACTCTGGGAAGGAGGTTTGCATGCAAAAATTGTTTTGGAGTGTGAAGGACAGAGAATAATCAGAGGGTGGACTTGAACTTCACTGTGGTCACAGTAGTACGTCTGCTCCAGAAGAAAGGACAGATTATTATATTTGATACCTCCCACCACGAGGCATTATGCCTAGTAGGCCTCTTCTGGAGATAACATATTAAACATCTTAGCATTTTCTCCTCCCCTCCCTTGGGTTTGTATACATGTATTCTAAATATAAGTTGCATACAGTCTAACAGTTTTCATATTGGATGTTAGTTGGACAGCAGGCCATAGAATTATAAAAATTACTTTTATACAAACATTTATTAAGCTTTAATTTTAAAACTAGTACCCAGGATTATTTAGAATATAACTTAATTTTATTAAATAGAATTTGAATTTAAATGTTTAATTTAATAGATACTTTAAAATATTTGAGTAAGATCTGCTCAAATATGGAAACAATTAAAAATTTTAATTTTTGATTGTTATTTTTAATTTACAGGTTTGATAATATATTGGATGACATTGTACATTTTGTTATTTAATACTTTTGATGATTATTGCCAAAAATTATATATTAAATAAAAATCTTGATTATAGCATCATAGTAATTATTCAAAATGAACCCTATTTCCATTTTATATTTTATTGTTGAAGAGTTTAAAATATA
>JAVSCE010012666.1:0-208944 GCA_032199065.1 Smutsia gigantea
TAGCAGACGTAATGTTGGGGGGGCACAGGGAGGGCTGTACAATTCAGAGAAGACAAGTAGTGATTCTATAGCATCTCACTACACTGATGGACAGTGACTGTAATGGGGTTAGTGGGGGGGATCTGATGAAGGGGATAGTTTAATAACCATAATATTGCACATGTAATTGTAGATTAATGATACCAAAATAAATTATTAAAAAAATGTCGTGGGAAATAGTTTATGAGGATTACACCCAATGATCTGGAGCATAAATAAATGGTAAATATAACAAAAAGTATCTTTCTGAGATTGTCTTCTTCTTTTCAGGTTTGCTCATGTCCAGCCAGGTGTAGTATGGAAAAGCATGATTACTACAATAAGTGAAAAATAAAATAAAAAAGGGTCTTTCTCCTAAATTACTTTTTAAGATCCTCAGGACATTCAGGGAATTTCTGACTCTTTTCTGGCAAAGAGCACCATCATTCAGGATTATTTTAAGGCCAAGAGGGAAGGGACCTTGTTTTGCTCATTGGTGAATCCCTACAACTCAAAGAGTATATGGCTCATAATAGCAACTCCATTAGCATTCACTGAATGCACTTTCATAAAACCGATCAACTATAGCTCAGCCACATCCCAGAAGTGGAACACTGCTCTGCTCAGCCCCCACACATAACTTTAGTTTGAGATGAACCATTCCTAGAAAAACAAGGGCTTTTTACTGGTGTTTTAAAATATGGACATTTGTGAATTAACGTGGTCTCGGTTGTTTCTTATGATTTGAGTAAAACATATAACAGGGAGGAAAACTTCACTTGGACAGCTTAGAAAAATGAACTATTGGCAAAGGGATTTTGCTAATGCTAACACTGTTGGAAATGCCCCTGCCTCTTGCTATAAATGCCAACAGTAAGGTTACACCTAGAACAGAGTGAGATTGTCAAGTATCTGGTTAACTCAGCCAGCCAAGTGTAAAGCTAGTTTGACTGCCTTCACATCTAAATAAGCCAGATAACAGCTTTACTTTGGGATATATGGGCCCAGTTTTGGTGTATGTAGGCCAAGGAGGTCGACCAGCTGCTTTACTGGTCCAGCTGTAGGTGATCTACTTTACATGCTTCCAAGTGAAGGAGTCAGTGAGGTGACCCCGCTCACCTGCAACAATGAGGGGGTCCACGCAACAATTAGTAACTGCTAAGAGCACAGCACAGATGGAGACAGAGCAAAATTCAAGCGATTCTATGCAAACCCCTAAGAGTGGACACTGGTACCTACAGTGGTTCAGAGTCCTGAAGGTCCCCGGGACTGGTTCAGACCTTAGTTGCTGGATACTGAGGGAGAGGACAGGGCAGCCACGGCGCGGGGCACTGGGTATGGGGCCGGGGGTGCCTGTGGCCATTTACCAGTGGCACAAACCATAACACACACCAATTGAAAATTATACCTGAATCTAGGCATAAAATCTGGTTGCCACCCATAAGGAACTTCTCATGAATGCTCAGTCCGTTCAGAAGAACATTCCAGCTAGACTAAACATAGGACCAACTGACCAGAGCAGATTGTCCAGAAAATTGGCTGGGTCCTTGTATGTCTTTTAATAGATCCAGTGTAAGAACTCAAATCTCATTAAAATGCTAGTCCCTGCCTGGCCTGCGTAGGACCAAACTGTAACTTTGGGGGGCTGTTGACTCATATCACAGAGAGCGACCAAAAGGTCCATCAGGAGGTCAGCTTCTGTGGGGTTCTTCACACGCCTCTGACACAGTGTCACTCCCAGTTCACTTGGCCTGTGCACGTGCGAGAGAACCAGACGTTGACAGGGCCCTTTGGCCATTCTGATCTCTTACAGTCAGCAGCGGTGTCTTGCTTCCCTCAGACCCACTTTCTTCCCTCTCTTTCTCTCTCTCTTCAACACCCCCTCATGCAAACTTCTATCCATAATGTTTATTAAAACGTACTGTGTGCTAAGTCCAGGAAATAAATTTAAACAAGTCATTTTGATACTTCACTGCACACCAATAATTCATCTAAGTTCTATCTCTCAACCCTTCCACCCATAGCCAATGACTTGCATTCTGTGTGTGAGAGGTTAATGGGCACAACAGGGGATGGACACTGTTGGAGCAGGTTACCTTAAGAAGAGTGTATCTTAGAGGAAGGGTCTATTCAACGAGGAAAAGTCATCCCTTATACAGTGAGTGAAAAGCTTTCAAGTGGCACAGAAGTATCCTGTCTGCACATACATTTCAGTGGCCCTGGTAAGAGTGGGCTACTGACGTGGACTTACCTATGCTAGTTGATCTCAGATACCCTCACAAGTCAGATGGTCAAATCTGAACTTGACTTTGATCCCGTCAGCATTAAGTATCACTCAAAAGAAGGCTGGGTTTACCTACCAAGAATCCTTTTTTAAAAATGAACACACTTCTGGATGTTGGAGCCCATCTACGCCTGTACTAGTAGAGGAATCCCTTAGAAATACCTGATTGCTCTTTAACTTTCTTTTTTATAATAAACATTTATCCTTGATTATGAACTTCTACCATAAAATAAGACAGCAATTTTATTAGTTTTCTATAAATAATACAGCAAGATCTATTAACCTCATCTCTCTATATAAATTTTCCCCTTCTAATTGAATGCTTTTCTCTTTCTTTCATGAAAGTCAGCTTCTGTGACCTTTAAATTCAGTTAGAGAAGTTAATCCTCCAGTTAATCTGAACCAATTGGTTTCTGAGACACCACTCAGTAACAAACCATTATTCCTAGCTCAGCTTCTAATTGGTTAGAATGTTATTGCTGTGACATCCAGTAGCTGTCAGATTTGCCTGCTAGCCAGTCTGAGCTTTCTGGACATATTCCAAGTCATTAAAGCGACATCTCCTGCTCAAGCCGGGGATATTTATCCTGACCCCAAGCCCAGAGCCTCTCCTGCTCTTATTTAATTAAGGCCTAAGGAATGTTGGAGGGAGTCTGGCTGTAGACTGGGGACAAGTACACTTTTGGGGGGGGGGAACATGAAGGTTCAGCTTTTTTATGTTAAATGCTATTTTTGAATTACAAGGTGAAATTGCCATACAAATCATGACTTAGCACTGGTGCTAAATACGTTTTGTCAGGTATTGTATGACTTTTGCTTCAGCTTGGAATTTCCCTCTGTACTGAAGAGCCCAAAAGGACCCAGTTATGTCGGAGTTGGAGAAATACTACTATAATATCAAACATACAGATAATTATAATTATTTCACTCTTATAAACAAGATATCTTATGTTTTTATTTTGATTGTCCTATTAGTATCTGAGAGCCATAACTAATAACTAATAATTCAATAATGACTGAAACGAATCATTTCAGTCATCCTTCTTTTAAACAGTCACAGAATTAAAAGAGCCCATCCCCATACACTTTTCCACCTACTTGCCTAGACAGAGTGCTGTCTTTCGGGCTGCCACCAGAGTCCCAGATTCAGGCCCAAGCCTGCTCCTGACCAACTGAGTAATTTTGATTGAGTTGCCCAAGTTCTCTGGATTCCAGGGGCCTTTTCTAGAAGATAGCAGTAATACACTATTTATTGTATAGTTTTCTACGTGGTGAGTATTCATCAAAAAATGCATAGGAAATGTTTCGAAAACACTGAGAGCCCTGCAGTGGAAATGTTATTAATATAAAATCCTCACATTAAAGGGGCACTTGGAGTGATAGGCAGAGTCCAGTTTATTCTCTTAAATGGGAGACTTGGTCCTGTTGAGGTCTTTCCTCTCTTCTTTCTACCCAGTCCACTCCCTCCTCACCCTCCCCTAGCTTCTCATGGCCCAGAGCTCTGCTCCAGCTTCGTAACTCCTCATCCACATCTGTGCTCTCAATCTGCCTGATTTTTCCAAGGGACAAGCGGTAAGAAGGATGCTTCTTCTCCCCGTCCTGATGTTTCCTGCCATGTGGAAATGTCCCCAGTAATACCCTCCTGGTCACTTTACCTGTCTCATTTACTCCACCTTTCAGTAGGTCGAGCCAGTTGTTAAACTGGTAAATTCGGAGAGGATGAACTGAGTGTGGAACCCCTGCCCTTTGTCTCACCCTACATGGCAGCGCTGCCCACAAGAAGATGATAAGCTGCTTGGGGAAGGCCCTGACCTGGTGGGGCTGCTCCCTGGTGGTTCACCTGTCAGAGTGGGTAATTCTGTCTGACTCTGGTAGTCAGCCTTAGAATGTCTACTTGCAGCAGACATGAGCCATAGTCTCCACTCTGAGTTTCATCCATTTGGTCTTCTAGAATCTCCCTTTCTCTTTTGTTTTATTTGCTGACTGATTCAGAGTTCATGTGAAAAGGGGTATTATTTATTGGACACCCTCAAACCCTCCAAACTTGGAAGTCTGTATTTCAATCCTTTATTCCCACGGAGTTCCAGATCCATATACCAATTGTCTTTCAAAGAATTCTAGCTATATGTTCCATTAGTACAGAAAACACATGCAGAAAAACCCTCCAAACTAAACTAAATGATTAAACTCATCTCTTCATCTTTCACCATTCACGTTAGATGGTAATCACGTATTTGCCTGCCTCCGTATGAGTGGCCTAAGGGCAGGCATCTCCCACACTTGCATGATGCATGGAGCATGACAGGCGTTAGAGAAGGTTTACTGAGTGAATAAGCGAGTGACAGAGCAATAGCAAAACTGCTGGGATGTGAGTGCAGTGGGCCAGCCCCCTGTGGGTCCTGGTCCCCTTCAGCTGCCCTAGCTCCGGAGTGACCAAAGATTTTGGGTCAGGGAAACCAGCAAAGCTACTCAAAGGCTTCTGAGCATAGAAGGTGAGCAGGCAACTCCACAGGCCCCAGCTCTGAACAGATACTGCCCCAGCCGGCTACCCTGCTGATGTGGACAAGCCCATCCCTGTGCCATGGTACAGAAGGGCATACCACCCTGCTCCCCTTACCTCTGTGACCCCCGAATCAGACTCCATCCCTCACCTCTTATGGGTCTCAACCTTCTTCTACAACCTCTGGGACACCCTCAAGTGCCCTCTAGGCCCATCCTGTCCTCCCAGATTCCTTCCATTTCTTATTCTCGCTGAAACCTGGCCAGTCCCTGAAGACACTGTCCAACCTGCAGCCTTCACAATGGAAGGTATTGTTCTGACCCTCTACCTCCAAACCTAGAGCTGAGGTAGGTTGCCCTATTACTCCCCATCTCCTTCCAGGACACTGACCCTCTCCTGCCTTTCAGCCCTCAACTCCTCTGAGGCTCTTGCCATCAGACCAACCAACCAGAATTCTTTCTTGATACAGTCACCCGGCAACCCTCAGTCACCCCACTCACCCCTCAGAGATGCCAGTACCAGGCTCGCGATCACCTCTTCACACTACTGTAGTCTTAATTCTGAGTGATTTTCATATCCACAGGAATGATACTTCTGATATTCTGGCCTCTCTCTCAAAGACCTTGTCCTCTACCTTATCTCAGCCACTCACTCCATGGTTACACTCCAGACCTTGTTGTTACCAGTCTCTGTAACCTCTCCAGTCTCAGTGTCAAGCTTCCCATCCTGTCCTTACTGCTTATTCCCTCTAGTACGCTGATCCCAATAACATTTCAAATGGGACCCCAGCTCACTGACTCTCCTACCCTTTCCCTATCACCCCCATCAGGCCTTCACCCCTTTCCTGATCCTGTGCCATTTTTACAAATATAAAATGGAAATGTGAAAGTTAGATACTATGGAATTTTTAAAAAATGAGAAGAATATATTTTTTAAATCCCAAATAATCCTAACACGCACATTGAAAAATCCCAAACATTTCTTCAGAATTTGGGGATTTATTTCCCTCCTTCCGTTAGACCAGGAAATCAACCTTTATGACCAGGGCTATTCTTTCATTAACATTCATAGCAAGTAGACAATTCAGGAGCCCTTTGCATAGCAACACAAATTGGCAAGGCCTCAAGATACAAATTGTTGTGATAGTATAAACTAATTTGACAAAAATTCCTTACTCTGAGAGTCCCTGTGATACAATGACTCCATGAAAAGTTATAGTCAAATTCATTTCTGGAACCCATTCTAGTGCTGGGCAGAGAAACTCAACCTTAATGTTATCTTTCTTCCGAAGCATCTGATGAAGTGACAGATACCTTCATTAGCATAGTAGGGGGGTGTTATTATTTATCATCACTTCTAAAGGCAGAAAGAGATGAATTCAACAGGGTTTGGATGAATGAGGTACTAACGTACAATCGCTTTGTGTGAAAGTCATTTGACAGTAATATACATTGAAATGTCTTAGAATGTCACTTAAAGTAATTAATTCACACTCAACCTCAGATGAAAAATAAGGTGAGGAAAAGCTCACCTTAAAAATGTACCTTAAAAACCATTTTCAATATTGGTTACTTCCACCAGAAATAAAAAAAAAAAAAGAAAAGGTGTCATTGAATACAGAGGGAAGAAAGTTAGAGTGGATATATCTGTTAGGTAGCAAGTCTATACAAAAGTAAATTAAAATGAGAAAAATTTAGGGATCTTTGGGGATATATATATATATATATATATATATATATATATATATAGCGCTGTGAATTTGGTAAGAAACCACATTGTGTTATTTTTTTCTGTACTTTTTAGTTTTTGCCATGTATGGGATGAATTGCATTGGAATTGAGACAGAAAGGGTGAATCTTTATTAAGTTTTTGCCTAGAGAGAAGAATTTCTGAGCATGACCTATCTGCCAGTTAAAATCAATTAAGCACCAAGAGAGTTATAAACTGGCCCAGAGCTGGAATCAGTTGTAGAACTTCGGAAAATTGGAACAGAGAAAAGATGATAGTTTTTTACAGTAGAGGAGAAACATCCTTTTAATGGGATCAGATTATTTTTTATCTTCTGGATTTAAAAAACTGACCAGCACAATATGTACCTCCAGTAAATTTTAACTCAATCAATGTGACTCAGAGATTAGAGAATGCCACTATTCTTTCACCTGACGGGTGGCGAGGATCGGTCAACTGAGAAAGGGCTGGGGTCAGAAGTACTGAATAATGTTCCTGAAGCTGCACCTCCCGGGAAACCTCACAAAGATTACTGAGCTCTGGTCCTCCATGTTCTGCTTTTAAGAAGTAATACTCTGTGTAGAGACAGAATTAATAGGGTGACTTTTATATGTTTATAATACACATATAAATACACATTATCCATGTAAACTCTGTGTGTGTATATATTTATATTAGACTTTCCATGTTGGCTGTAATTTCATTATAAGATTGATAATAAATAACACAAAAGGATAAATGGATCCTATCTAATGCCTCCTTTTTTCTCAAGAGGAATGGCCAGTTAGGCTGACTGCTTTTCTTTACAATGTACTAGCGAGGATTCCAAGCTGAGTTTTACTTTAACATGGTACCTGGGTTCATTTTTGTGTCATTTAAAGAAAAGAAAAAGTGCTGTTTTCTGGTTATGAAAGTAATATATGCCTACCGTAGAGAAATCAGAAAGAAAAATATTATCATCCATAATTACCACACAGAAGCATACAATTAACATTTTGGCAGGTGTCTTCTAATATTTTTCTACATATATTTTTTTCTTAATAGAAACTTTACTGTAAAAAGCAATTTTATACCTTTCAAAAGTTACCTTTATAGGGCTTTCCCATTAAACACTTTAAACAGGCACAGAGTCGGCTTGGGCAGGGGTATGGCCCCCCAAAATTAGATTTCCTATTGGGGGGACTGAAGCGGGAGCACAGAAACAAATGAGGCTGTTGCAATAATGCAGGAAGGAGATGATGAATGGTAGTATTGGGGGAGGAGGAACGGAGAGAGTGGAGACATATCAAGGAGCTAAAATCTATGGCCTCAATTTTTCTGGTCGATTGAAAGCCAGTTGGTAGTATTACTTCACCGTTCTCCCCAATACACGGTTTTGTTTTACCTTTCTCTCCACCCCTTTCCTTTCTATTTCCCACGTACCTTATGCTCCCTCCTCTTTCTTCCGCTGTTCATGCTTTAGGTCTACCAGTGACAGGTAAGACACCTGACTGATCCTCTTTCAGAATTCAGGACCCAAAGCCCTGTGGGAATAAGACATCGCGACAGAAGAAGGGTCTAATGTAGATGCCACCGCCTGATTTATCATCACAGCAAAGCACAAAGCAATCGCAGGCACTAACTCTAAAAGCTCTAACAGGAGAAATCCCCATATTTACTTCCCTACCATTAGAGAAGACCCTTCAAGTAACAGATACGCCCGAGGAGGGGGGAGATAAACATTTATTGCAATAATTGCAACTCTTACGTCTCTTATGTGAGTCTATGCATTTCACTAAATAAAGCAAATACTATGGCAAAGAATGATTCAGTAGGAAAAGCTTTCTGTCATCTGAATAAGACTAGTGTGGGTGAATACCTGAGGCCAGGAATATTGGCTTTCAAAACCCTCAAATCCCTGTGTCTATCACATATCAATGTTCAGTTGATATTTGCCAGAGGAATGGTAATAGTACTATTCACCACCATGGGAAGCTTTCTTTTTCTGGAAGCCAGTAAGAAGCAGTGATTAAAACCGACTGTGGTCAACTCATCCCCAACCCGAGTTCCTTCTGCACTCTCCCCTGCATCACAGGAGAGAAACCTGGAAAATCAGTTTTCCAGAGTTCGTTGTTTACAGGGTTCCAGACTGCATTCTGTCAGCGAGGGGAGTGGCCTGACAGCATGCAGAGCACGTAAAGCTTTGCTGGCAGCGTCCCTCTAAGAATCAGTCATTTTTTGTGGTGCAGGAGGCTGAGATCCCTATTGTGACTGTCCTGCGATTCCAGCCCATCCAGATTTTCTGAAAACCAGGAGTGAGCTTCCTGGCCTTTGCTTCCCAGGTCCTTTCCATAACTGGGTAAGTCTCTAATTCCCTGTGGTATACCCTCTTGCTGCTCAGATGACCTCAACTGGTTTCTGCTTTGCCGAATACGCAGACTGATCGGGTGATTACAGGTGTGGGTGCAGAAAGTATGGGTTGAACTGGATTCAGCACACGCTACCTGAGGGACCCAGGGACCTTGTACAAGTTTCTTAAATACTTTAAAAAGCATTTTCCTTGTTTATAAAAGTAGGGATAATAAAATTACATCTTCCTTTCTTATGGGGTTTCATCAAGCCTCTCATCAAGGATTGAATGAGTTCAAGCATGTAATATATGCACTTAACACAGTGCCTAGGGAAAATAAGCTTTAAAAAAAAGTTAGCTGTTTGTTTTCTATATAATGAGATGGAATAATGCTAGCAATAATGTGCTCCACAGCTAGCTCTGTCTCTCCTGCCCTTGTGGCTGGTATGTGCTACTCTTAGGATAGGGCATAGGAGAAGCTACAACTCAGAGGATGCCCTCGGAAAGGAGCAGTAAAAAGTGTGATTTCTGTAACCAGAATTTTATGAGAATGACCAAGAACTCTGGACAAGGCCCATGATCTGCGGCACAACCAGTACTAGATTTGATTATGACTCTATCTGCCGCAACCAGTCTTCTGGTTGGGTAGATTTGATTATGACTCTATCTGCTGCAACCAGTCTTCTGGTTGGGTGATGACATTGGGGTGTGGGTAGCTGCTGCTTGGAGTAGAATTTGGGAAATCCCATTCCTTTGACTATCGCTCTGTGCTCCAGGAATCTGTTGGGAACTTCCATCATCTCTAGTTTTCTCTGGGGTGGCCAGTAAATATTCCAAGCAAGGATGGAGGTTGGGAGAACCACCACATTGGAAGATGATTAATTCAAAGGAAAGCAGCAGCCGATTAGTCTGACTTTATCCTTAAGGAAAAAAAAAAGACCTCAATTGTGAACTCATTAGAAGCTTTCCTGTGACATTAGTTTAAAGGAGTTAAAAACTGAAGAGGAGATGACTATTTGGGTTTTACAATGGAAAACTTAACTATTTAGGAGCGTTGCATATCAGAGAAGCTTGGCAAAGTGCTCTGTTAGAACGCACACAGAGAGACTTACCTTATTTCCCCACTAGCGGCTCACAGGTGAGGCAGGGGAGATGCCTGTGGTCGTGGTTCTTTCCAGGAAGAGGCAGGTGGTGCCTCTTAAGGTTCCCTCGCTTCTTCTGCTTACCCAGGATTTGAGCACAGTCACACTTCGTCATTCTTCACTGCAAGCAGCATCCCAAGTCACTAGCTCCGTAAGAAGGACAATGATGGGAATTATTCCCCTGAGTAGAGCTTACTACGGTTCAGAAAAAGGGACAAGGTGGTCCTCCGGGAATGTGCTGGGATGACATGCTGTCCTTTGATTCTCGTGGGAGTTTCCTTGCGGGGAACACATGCTTTCCCTTGTTCCTGTATCTTCCAAGATTCCTGGAGATCCACCTCTTTCTTCTTTCTTTCTCTTAATGGAAACCAACCGATTTGCATTTTTCCTGTTCTGTCTTTTCCTGTGGAGTTAAAAAACAATCTCAACTGGCCAACTTAGAGATAGCAGTTCTCTTTATTTCTCCTTTTATTCACATCAGTTGACTGTCAGTAGTATCATCTCTCTCTTCAAAAACGAGGCTCTGGAGGTAATATTTAGCCAACTAGTGTAAGCCCAAATATCCCTTCCCAGCTGCCAAGTGCTAACAGGGGTGAAGACCCACCGGCGTACTTCTGGCTGATCGGCTTCACCTAGAAAGCTGTCGCATGGGGGCACCTCCTGTGGTATGTGGGGAAGCTGGGCAGACTGTGTACACGGGTGGTTCACAGGCTGAGAGCCCTGCTGATGTGAAAGGGAGAGATTCTGAGTCTTCCCCAGAAATCCTAGCCCTGGGGGAAAGGAGCCTCTGTGATCTCAGGATAAAGTGCCCAGCCTTCAGGTCAGCATTTCCTATGAAGCACCCTCCACCCCCGACTGTGGCCGTGTTTGGTTTTCTTGAATGGCACACAGCATCCCTCTCCTGGAGAGGCTCATGTTCTGTATTCCTTTCTCATCAGCCTGCAGAGTCTGTCAGAGAGCTTGGTGGGAGAGAGAGTGTGGCCCAGAAAAAGTCTCTGAAAATAGAGTCTACGTTCTCCAAAATGGGCCTTCCCAACTCAGGGCGACGGAAGGAAAGACAGAGGCAGAGTTACCACCTAATGTCAGTCAAGCCAAAAGCCATGCTGATCTGACTTCATGTATTTTTTAAAAGCGGTCTTATCTGTCATTTTTTTCTTTTCCTGTTAAAAGGGAGAATTAAAATTTTAGCCTTAGGGTCAGTCAGGGTTTTTTTAACACTACATATTCAAACACAAGCAAGAATAAAATGTATGATTTAAAAATATGTAGTATTCCTATCTATTGTTATAGGCAGAGAGAGAAACCTACTTGAATGGGCGTGGTGGGGACATTGATGGTTTACTTGCTACCTGCCAGGTACCGGCCTAAGCCCTGTTTACACATTATTCCCTTAATCCGCAAAATAAACCTTAGGCCTGTTACTCTCCCCGTTTTACAGCCGAGAAAAATAAACCTTAGAGGTATTTAATAACTTGCACAATGTTACACCACTAAAATGTAGTAGAATCAGAATTTAAATCTAAGCCACTTGATTCCAGAGTCTATACTTTCAGCCATTCTGCAAACTGCCTCCAAGAATAAAGAGCCGTTGATGTGGCCCTAGCTTCCAGGCATCTATAAAAATGGTGGCCACTGCTTCTCGTTGTGAGACAACAGTTTCTCTTGATCAAACAAATGAGACTTTGCTGTTGACCAGACCACCCTCCAATCTCCCACCGTCCAACACATGTTTTGTCTCAAGAGCACTCACTGTTCCTTCTTTGCCCCCAGCCTCAACCCCCAACTCTTACCAGGCAGTGGCTCTTGAGGTTAGACAGGTGAGAATGTATCACACACCCCTCAGGGAGGGATTTACAAACCTTACAGAGAAGCATATCCCCTCAAAGACTTTGAACTCTAAGGATTACTTTGTAAATTATCAAGTCATCAGTCTCAGAAGTTGCCATAACAAGCTATTTACAACAATGTAGTTTGTCTCCAACCTAAGTTAATGAGGACCTATCACCTTTCTAGGTCTACCAGAGCAACACAGTGTCAGTGTGCACTTGGAAATAATAATATCTTTCATTGGTGAGCACTTTTCAATGCTGCCAAGTGCCTCCATACCTATTTCTGAGTTAATTTCCACAAAAACTCTGTGAGCTTACCCTCCCTGCTCCCCCCCTTACAGATGAGCACACTGCAGTTCAGAGATGAAATGCCTTGGCTCAAGGTCATTCAGAAATAGCAGATGTGACACTTAAAACCCGTTTTCTGTCTCAAAATCTAGTGTGCATTGTTATGGCGATGTCACTTAAGGTAGAATTTCACCTTCATTTATTATCATTCCTGGAGGTAAATGTTCATAATGGTGCATATTCTACCTGCTTTCTCATGTCCGCTGTCTGGCTTTTCAGCAGGTAATAACCACCTAATTAACCTTGACGACTCGTGTCTTGGATAATCCCTTCTGTCTACAGGGGTCTTCTATCACCATCTAAATAACTTTAGGATTATTGTTGACATTTATAATCAGGATTCAGAAAATCTGTAGTAACAGACAACTTTTAAGAAAGTGAATAACAGCTAGTTTAGTGCCATTGTATACACAATACTGGATTAAGATGGTGGAAAATGAATCCCCAAGAGTGTATGTTTGGGAAAGTCACTGCCCTTTCCGGAGCTCAGTTTTCACATTTGAAATTCAAGCATGTTGGATTAGCATTAGATCATCTCTAAAGTTCTCACATTTTATGAGATTGTTCATTCAAGCTGAGATCTAAAGGAAAGCTGTGAATGTGGAGAGAACAGGACAGCAAGACTAAAGAGGGCTTCTGTAATTCCTCTGAACCACCATCCCTAGGCTCCAGGTCATGAAAAGATAAAAGCAGGGACAACTTGGAGAGCTCATGCAGTTACTGGAGCGGGGGGAGGGCTGAAGGGTGCAGGGTCTCACCTAAGCCACGCAGGCAGCGCACCTCCCTCCACAGACTTCCAGGTGGGGGGCTCCAGCATTCTTCTCAGGAGCCACCTCTGCTACTGTGAGTGCTTCTTGTCTGTCTCTTCAACTGTCCACGTATATCTTTTTCCTTTTCTTCCAGGTTCTGTGTATGAAAAATGTTTGAGGACAGCCAGCTGTCTAATAGCCAATGTTTGGTCAACGACAGGACTCAAACGTTAGAGATTGAGATTGTGCAAGAAATGTTCCCTTAGGAAAGTGGAGGAAAAGCCCCAGCATCGCCCTTACCTTTCCTGTAGGGCCAGCAGCACATGAGTCTGGGGGCTTTGCTTCAGCTGCAAGGGCAGATTCCAAGACATAAGCCAAGGGTGGGATTGTGGTGTTTTTCTGGTCTCTCTTGCAGTAACTGGTGTAGAAATCCAGACGTGGGCCAGTCAGCATTCAGGCCTTAGCCTGATGGCAGGGAGTGGCCTTCTGCCTCGTCTCCGGGCCCACCTGTCCCCACAGCACTCTGGCTCATTGGAGCCCAGCCACACTGACTTCCTTGCTGTTTCCTGAACATGCCCCGAAGGGCTTTGCATGAGCTGTTCCTCCTACCTGGGAGTGACTCACACTGAACCCACCGATGGTAACACCCTCACCCCCTTTAGGACTTGGCGCAGATGTCACCCTCTCAATGAGACCTGCTCTGACCATCCTAGTACAAATTGCAACCAAGTACTTCGTCACTGGAGATCTGTTTTCCTGCCTTCCCCCTAATACTTTTTAACCATTCCATATGGTGTAATTATTTATGACATTTATCATTGAAGATTTCTTCTCACATGCATATCAGCACCTCGTGGGGATCCTTGTCTTGTTCACTGCTTTACCCTAAGGGCGTACCACGGTACCTGCCTGGCTCATGGTCAGCATTCAGTCATTTCTCTTCACTGCACATTTTTGAAATCGGTCGCAATAGGGATCTATTTTCCTGGGAGAATTTTACTTGCCTATAATTTAATTTTATGATGGTCAGATATAGAGCAGATGATGACATCATCTCAATCATCTAATAGGAACAATTCTGCGGGTAAAAGGAGAAGTATGGATAATCATATCATGACAATTTAAACAGACATCCCCATGGGCCACCAGGGCCTAGTGTTACCCTGTTTACTGAGGAGTGTGGTCCAGGGAGCCAGAGTGAGGGACTGGGGATGGAAACAGGGCAGGAAGGCAACAAATACTCTCGAGCTGCCTCCTGCTCTGGGGACCTGGATGCTGGTCCTAGGGATGCCTTAAGGAGCCATAGGCAGTGTGCCCAGAAGCAGCTGTCCAGAGACGAAAGAGGGCAGCATTTATGGCTTGGCCTAGTTAACGGTTCATGCACAGGGCATTTCCAGGCTGTGGATGCAAGTGTGTTGAGTGGGTTTCTGGGGAGCCCCTTGCCCAGGGCTTCTAAGAAGCAGGAGGTCTATGACCAAGATATGATGTGTGAACCAGCTAGGACAGGCAGAGGTTCCTGCAGGAGTGACCGGACCGAGACAGGTAAAGCCAAGAAAGTAGAAGTGGTACATAAGTGAAGCCCACAGGGCTTTCCACCTTGAAATATGGGGTATTGCATGACCCACTGGCCAGAGGAAAATAAAAACGGCCAAGATCACAAGGAGCCTGTCCAACTTGGTAACTAGAGCTTCTGTCCATAGGCCATCACTTAATTTAAATTACATCTAGATTTCTTTATGCTTTACACCAGTTCTTAAAAATGAAACCTTTTTGAAATCCACGCATAATCACTCTGCATGGTATGGGGGAATCCTTTGGTTTTAAAGAGGGTTTTTTTCTTGATAGTTTCTTTCTCTCCACAGATAGCGTGGCCTTCTCCTGGAGACAGTAACATGAAGCAAATCCATCTTTGCTGAGATACGGTTCCATTCTTGGCACTGCGGTCTCCCCATCTCCCTTTCTCTGGTCTGCCCTCCCTTTCTCCTGCCCCCGTTCAGGCTCCCCATGAGGAGGAGATGCGGCACTGGTAGTCAGAAAGGGGTACCCCTGCAACACCCTGCCAGAACTACGAGCAAGCTTCTCCCTTGGGGGAGAATTGAACCCCAGGCCTCCCATAGCATCTGGATTCCCAAGCTTTCAAAACCGCCACATCGGCATGGGCCAGAAACAACACAGAATCTCTCTCTCTTTGGTCTAAGCATAAAATAAATTTAACAAATCCACTGTGATGAAATTAAAATATGGAGCCCAAGGTGTTCTAAAGGGCTACCTGGAGGCTTGCTGTGGAAATGCTATGAACTGTTGTTCTGTGAGCTTCAGTACTGTCATATAAAAACAACGGGTCCTTGCAAGTGGCTGCTTCTCTGTCTGTGACAGGGCTCCAGGAAGGTGTAGGAGGAATGTGGGTGTACAGTTTGCAAAAAAAGAATTTTAAAGAAGTACATGGATTTGGGAGTGTATAAAATTCCCCAGGGATGTATTTGTGGGCCATCTGTCTGTGTCTGACCATGGGTGCCAATAGGGAAGAGTACCACTTCAACCTCAAAAAAGGCTCCTGGTGCCCAATGGTAAGTGACTGACGCGAGGCCTGAGTGGTCTCAGACCTCCCAAAGGCTGACTAAGTGAGGGCACAGCAGGGCATGTACCAGGACCACAGGGCCAGATGCTGTAGCCCAGTCAGAATATATTTTCCCTCTTCCTGGCAAACGCCCATGTACCTATCGCCTTAGGCAAGTTTAAACCAATTTCAGGAAGGAATAAAATGTACTTTAATAACATCACATTCCCACTCCACCATCTTGAGTATCTGAAGTGATACTATTTAAAACAATACACTGTAAGAATTTCCTAATAATTTCTCCGAAGAGGAAGAGAGTATTTTTACACTTGAAAGTATAAATTAGAAGGCAGTATCTTGTCTCACAAGGAAAAAGAATCCCGCTTACTCAGCAAACTCCAGAAACTTCTTGTCTGTGTTTCTCAGAGATATCCTTTGAACAATTTCCCTTGTTTCTGAAGAAATGAACACCTATCATGAAGACTCAACCCAGCAATTATTAGAACTGCTCTCTTTCCTGAGGGAAGAGAGTCCGAGGAGTACATAAAAACACGCTGCTGTTGTTCTTGTCTCTTCCATTCCAAAACCTCCATCACATAGCTCATTTTGCAAGATTCCCTATGAAGAATTTCAATCTCTTTCATGAAGTTCTTTTGGTATTAATTAACCCAATAAGTTACCTATGCAAAACCTCCAATGCTTTGAGTCCTAGACTTTAAAGTATATGAGCTCCTCAACAGAGACCCGAATATTGAACCCATTCTTGAATTCAAGCATCAGCTTTCCACCTTTTCAAGAAGATAAAGTCTCTCTCTTCTTATTCCAAGTTGTGTCCATGGCCAATTAATCTACCTTACCCACCTTACTCTCTTACAGGCTCTGATCAATCACAGGTGTCTATTATTTGCAATCTGTCTTCCTTCCGTCCTGTTTCAAATCTACAAACATCACATTTCTGATGCACCACTTTTGACTAAGATGCCTACTCTGTTTTGAAGGCTGCACTGTTCTCAGAATCCAACAGATTCAAAGACATGTATCGTAAGGACCATTTCCTTCTCGATAGCTGAGGTTAGCAAGTAACAGTATCAAAAGCTCTCAACCATAAGTCCCGTGGGTGGGCTTTAGGAGAGCTTGGGATTCTCATGATTGGACACAAAATTTTATCTATGGTTGTATATTTGCATTTTTTCCTGCCTAAAGAGCACTTAAACTGCATCAAACTTTTAAGTAGTCTGTGATACTCCCAGGATTAAGAACCCTTGAAATAAAGAGTTTCTTTGACTGACTCCTCTTATTTTCGTACTTGAAGTTGAGCGTGGATCACCATCACCAGAGACTGCATCCTCCCAAATGAGGCCAAGTTTGCTAAAGGGATATCAATTTAGGTAGTTATTGAAAATACGGAAAGGGGAAGATCTGCCTATTGAAAAAAAATATTATCAAAGATGATGTAGTCTACATAAACCCAAGTGCCCAGGTGAGTTCCACGTGCAGGGCCCTGAGATGGGCACTGGGGCTAGAACCCTGTGACCCTCAGGTTTGCAGCACCGCACCTTGGCATAGTCTCTTTCCTTCCATCCTTCTTCCTCTACAAGAAAAACTTCTGCTCTGATGTGCAGAACAAATAAATCAAAGTTTACATATGCAAAAAACCTCCTCCCTGGCTAAGATACCTCTTCTCTCCCACACTATGAGGCATGTCCCCCCATGAGTTTAGGTGCCATAGCCTCCCATCCACAAGTCAGAGACACCTAGTCTAACTTGTTTAGTAGTCATATTACAACAATCCCATCAATAGCACCAATGTCGCAAACCAGTGGTAATATCATTGAGTGCATGTTTCTGTGCTAAATGCTTTACAGGTATTATTCATTTAATTATGAAACAGTCCCATAAGTAGGGATTAATATCAACTCCATTCCACAAATGGGAAAACTGATGTTAAGAGAGGTTAATTTGTGTGTCCAGGGTCACACAGCTAGAGTGGCAAAGCTGGGATGGCAGCCCAATCCTGCATGACCTCAGAGCCTGTGTTCTAAACAACTACTTTATAACACCACCCTGACAACTAGAGTCTCTTCACATTGCAGAGCAATTTTTCCAAAGTCTAAATTTCACAGCTGTGCTGCATAAGATGCTACCATGATCAATACTTGAAAATGCAAATGCAATCATTATATTACATGCACTTCGGAACACAAAAGCTTGATTGCATAAAAATGCTGCTTTTATTAGTAAACAGGAGAGGGGTAAAACAGTCTTGCAATTTCTGTATTACTTTATCACTACTGGTTTAGAGTAGGAAAATTTGATCAAAGAAACCTTAAGAATTCAGTTTCATTTATATTTTCAGGCCCCAAATACAAATATGGCAATGGTAAATATCAGGGATGTTAAGAGCACTTGTATAAAAATGGAATTGAATGTTGCACTGTCATCCTTTTTTACAGAATTTTGGGGAAAAATATACTTAAGTGACTCTAGAAGCCATAGCTCAGCAAAATGCCATAAAATAAAATAAATCAGTCTGATATTTGATATCACATATTCAGGAATTACATTTTCAATAAAAAATGTCTCCCTTGGGTTTATAGCATCAAAACAAGAAGAGGTACAAAATTATAATTTTACAATGCATGCCACTTAGAGAAAAAAAGAGAAATTTTTTTCCCACTTACTTTAATGCTTTCAAAACAAATCATCATCCTACTTGCTGTTCTGCTCCCCCGCATGAGGTAGGAGTTTCAACAGAGGAAAATGTGTCTACAACCAATGAGAGCCCTCTGAGCTTTCCTGGTAATAAGGAGGAAATCTATGAGTTGTAACAAATCTCCTCACTGTTCTCTGGGTAGAAAGTTCTTCAGACTTCTTTTAAAGAATCTAGTGGTTACCCAGGAATGATTAGAAAATAAGGCTCCTAGGCTGTGCTGGACCTGAGAGTGGCCCAAACACTAACTCTCAAGTCAGGCCACCAACACCAGGTAATTGTCAACCTAGCACTGGAAGCATTTGGAAGGCTTTTTCTCACTGTAATCAAGGACCATGGAAATCAGGTGCAGACACCTCAGTCAGGCAAACAGATTTGAAAAACTTTTGTGTATTTGACGGTTTCTAATTTAGAAGCAGACGGCCTGTCGACTGCTTGTGTGTTCCCCTGATCTGTGGCGTACTCACTCTAACCTGGCCCAGTGGGAAATTACCATCACCTTGGCTCGAAATCAGTCAGAACCACAGACATCACCACATGGTGTGAATCAGGGTTTGTCAGGAGGTGTGGGGAGAATGCCTCCATGCCGTACCCACTGATGGAGCCGCCCTTACAGAGGCACAGCTGGAGACAGAAGCTGGCTGCTAGCTGATAAGATATGGAGGGCATTTTTGAAAAGGTTTCCTGTGTCCCTGAATTTTTTAAGAAACCTGAATTCCTTCAAAACCAAAGAGCAAAGTTATATTCAGATATGTTTCCATTTGTGCTTCTTAGGAAGAACAGCCCTTTACCTATTTGAATACAAGGTGCCTAAAAATCACAGGTGAAAAAAGGATTCATTTAACTCACAACATCAACCAAAGAACATCACTTTTCATGAATTGTAGATTTTCTACAGTACTGTTTCATTGTAGCTGCCCACCTGAAGGGGCAAGAAGTTAAAAAGAAATTTCTCTGTGATGTAGTGGGTTTTTTATCATGGAATGCTTTTACCCTATTTTGTCAATTCCTAGACTTAACACTTTTCAACAATTTGACATCCCTGAAATGTGTATGCGTCTTAAAATTTACAAGCTTTCTTAGTTTGATGAACACAATGTCTCGTCAATGGGTATCAGCCCCGGACAAGTTCATTATGGATTCAGTGAGATCGAGGAATGACAGTGGAATGTTCTTGCGATAAAAGGGTTTATACCCAACTTTATTCCCAAGGTGGAAGGTCAGTCACCAGAATCCCATCCACTCAGAGCAAGTGGGCAGGCAGCAAGCCGGTCTCTGTCTCTGGGCCTCTCCGCCCCTGCAGCCGTCTCAGTGTCTGTCCTCGGTGCTGCCACCACTCCAGTCTCTGCTCTCCTGCAGCCTTGCAGCCATGCCACCCTGTCACCCAGAGCACTGGGCAGGGCTCATGATATAGAGTCAATAGCAACGTATGGCCCACACGTGTGTAGTGAGCTAGCCGACCAGGGCCAGGTGAGAATCCTGGCCACAGGAACCTTCACTTTATCCACACAGAATTTCTCCTTTGTTAATTTCAGTGAAGTATGGTATTTCCAAGGTAATTTACCTTTTCTAACGCCCCACATAACCCCAGACTTCCTTTCCTATAAATATGCCCAGAACTGTTCTGAGATATACAGAAGACCTGAAGTGGAAACCTCTCTCACAGCTGTGTCTGAAGCCGACCAGCCTCTGTTCTCCCCAGCATACAGGAAATTCTCCACACGGTCTATACTCTCTGCTCCTCTCCTGGGGTCCTGGGCCATGACAGACCCCTGCTCTGGTCCAAACAAGTCTCACTCAGGCTGAAGATGAGCTCTTCTTACCGTGTCAACTGCCTTTGATAACCGACCACCCCAGGCTACCCTTGTCCCAATATTTCATGTTAGTCTTTCCAGGCACATTTGGTAACTGGAAATAAAGCAAATGATGTAAGGTCTAAAAAGAATGGACAGGCAAGCTGTGGGTGAGAGGACCTGGTGAAGGAGTCCGCAGAAAAGGAATCTGTCTTAAAAAATCCAGGCCCTGCGATCTTGCAAATCAGTCATAACTTCTAGATCACCCCGGGCACTGGGAAGACCACAAAGGATAATGGTATGCCCCCATAGATGAGGGTTGAGCTAGAACCCACACAAACATAATAAAATAAACATGATTTTTAAAACAAAAATTGGGTAATAAAACTAAAAAGAAAAGTAAATAAAATAAAGCAAAAAATTCTCCATTTTCTCAGAGGGACAAACTGACAGTGCTCAGGTTTTCTATAGCTGCTTCCATGTTTGAATGGTTAATAGGACATTTGTCCAGGTGAAGCAGAGGGCCGTCACTCGTGTGTAAGTATAGCCTCGGGGACATGAGACTGAAGAGCAGGACGTGTAGAGAGAAGAGGATCAAGCACAGCTCCTCTGGGTGGACAGCTGCCTTTAAGCCTCAGAATAACCACAAAGGAAAATCATGGAGTAGCTACAAAAGAACATGATGAAGAAGACAAAGCAGACAGATACCAAAAGATATCAAAACACAAAAATAGTAGAATGGATAAGAAACAAGGAACAATCAATCTATAAAACATCAAGGAAACAATAAACAAAATGGCAATAGTAAGTCTTTTCATACCAATAATTATTTTAAACTTAAATGGATTAACTTCTGCAATCAAAAGACAGAATGGTTGAACAGATTAAAAAAAAAAAAAGGCCCTGCGTATAAAAGAAATTAGTGAGGCAGACTGTGGCCTACTTGGGGGACAGAGCAGGAGGGATCATGTCAGGAAAACTGAGGTAGGAGGCATTCAGAAACAGAGTGTTAAACGTGATCAAAAGGTGCTGAGAGAACAAGGCCCACAGCTGGGAAAAAAATTAGTTAAGTGGAATACGACAGTTGCAAGGTAACTCTAGAGAACCCTGCAAATGGAACAGTGGGGCTGAAGCCAGATGGTAAAGAGTTAGGGAGTGAGTGGCCACTGAAGAAACAGAGCATGAAGACTTCTTTACAGAAAGCCGATGTTTCAGAAAAACTGCAGAGAGCACAAACCATGTTCCTAATATACTTATTAGCCAGGGATCCTAATTGTTGCCTAATTAGCAAAATAGGTATACTTATTTTGTTTCAAGATGTCTTAGGAACTCCCTAGCTCTGTTTCAGAATCACCCTTTCTCCGACCAAATCAATCAATTCCCTGTCTGTGTAACACTTATTCTTTGGGGTCAGGATCGGGGCTTGGAAATCGACCCTTTTTTAAGGTCAACAGCGGTCCTGTGGCTCTGGCTTCCTCCTTGCCACTCAGCAGCTGCCCTTCTAGAATTTACTGAAAACAATTTCCCTGCCAGGAAAATTTGCCAGTGCTGTATTTATTGATTTCAGAAAGCTGTGACAAACAACCATGACACCATGTGTAGTGAACTGTCAGAATATAGTGTATTACTTAAAGCTCTCCATTAACTTAGGCTAACGCTGTGAAATGGCCCAGCAGTAGTTGTTTAGGGATGAAACCTGCCTTTCACTTGATTCTTTCGAGGCCCACCAAACTTTAAGCTTAACCTCACGGTACTTGTATTCTATAGAATAACTAGCTTTATTCATGTGCTCTGTGCGATGCCACGTTACAAGCTTGGAGACCATTCAAGTTCATAGTATGTCCCCTCTGAAGCCAGAAATTTAAGCACTACAAGAGCAGTTAGATATCAGACTGGCAACCTCATCCTCTGCCATCTACATTTTGTTTTATCTGGCATGTGTTTTTCCCCTTTAGAAATAATAATCTATAGTTAAATCCCCGAAAAGATGACATAAAGTTGTCGGCAGGACAGGCAAGAAAGCTGTTCTGGGCCAAACAGTCATTTTCTTCAGTAAGTCTTCTCCACCTTGCGTCCTATGCCTTAGGAGTTTAGTCTGGTCTCTGCACCCAGCATTGATGAGGCTTAGGAGTTGAGCTCCTGCTGACTGAGCTGGAGAAGATGATAAAGGAAGTGCCAGTTTTTTCACTGGCCATGAGAAGCCTAACTTTGCAGCAGATCAGGAATTCAGCACAACGCTTTAGCACCTTCTCCTGTAAGAAAATCCAGCTGGTGGAGAAAAGTAGAAGACCTGGTTTCAGGTAGACCTGGCCTTCACATCTTATCTGCCACTTGCTGGCTGTGTGATGCTGGCCAATTAAATTCTCTGCATGCTAGTGTCCAAACAGGGGCAGTTGTTACAGTAACAGTATATTTCATGAGACTGTTAAGAGTTAAATGAAGAAATTCATGTAAAATAGTTATCACAATGATAAGTAATACTGGTGAGTATTACTACCACTATTGCTGTGTGGAAAAATGAAATGCGACCAGATTATTAGGTGACCAGGGAAATCAGAGAAACACTGGCTTGATGGAGAATCTTACCCTGTCAGTATTGGCTTCTGGGCCACTTGTCATGCATAGAAAGAACCTCCTCTACCCAGGGCTGTAGAGTTATCCTCCTATCTTTTAATCTAGTATTTCACGGTTTAATTTTTCACATGTAAACCTTGCTCCCTTTAAAATATATTTTGCTTCAGGAGTTAGCTTTATTTTTTCCTTAAGCGGTTATTTGGCCATCCCATTTCATCATATTTTTATCTGTCTTCTCTCTTGAAGGACGGATGTCTGGGTGTGGGGCCATACTTTCATACCGTATTTGCTCTTTGCTGGTATGAACTCTTTTCCAGGAATTCTGTCTTTGTAGCTTTTAAGTGATGCACATATGGCTGCAGTTTTGGGTCACTTTGCAGATCAATATAATGAAATTTCCTTAGAAAGGCAGAGAGCATTACATGGGGATCTCCTTCTAATCGGAGACCATCCATTCAGCACAAACGTCGACACGTTGCACTCACCACCTGATGAGAGGCTTATTTGAACAGGTGGCTGCTTGGGCCCCTGAAAGGAGCAAAGGGCCAGGAGCCGGACCCCTGGGTTCTGACTCTGGAACTTCAGTCTTTGAGTCTTAGAGTTTTCATTTGTAGAATGAGTAAAATAATGCCTGTCATTTTTCTCTTAAGATCATATTGAAAGAATAAAATCATATCATAGAAATGCCTGTGCTTTGAGGGAGCTGTAGCACTCACCAATGTATGGGGTCTGGGGACCATGTGAGCTTTAAGGAAGGCTTGGCCCCACAAAGGAAGCTACTGCATAATCACCTTGAAGGGACCTGCCGCGGTATGGAGAAAGAAATCTACCTGGGAAACCAAGGGTTGCACTGGGAACAGTATTGGTATAATTAGGGATTTTAACCAAGTGTGGATGACCTTATCCATATCTGCTGACTAAGAATAACTACAGCTGTTAGACCTTCTGCGATGTTGGTGCAGGAAGGCGCTATAGAGTAATTGCACATGACAGAAATTACTTGCAGACGCTGGAACCAGGGTGACTCTAAACTTGTGCCTTCACATCTCTTTCCTACAATCAACTCCCCTCTCTCCAATTCACACCCACATGCACACACACACATAGGCACATGCACACACATGTACATACACACATGCGATACACACATGTACATATGCGCACACCTAACACACACACACACCTCGTTCACAATCACGGTGCCTGCCAGGGGTGTGCTGCTAGATCTGCCTTCAAGAGAGAAGCTGCCCTAAGGCGTGTAGACCGTGTCAGCTGCAGCTCCTTGGATCCACTTTGGGTGCACAGGGGTATGCACATCAAGGTCATGTTCCTTTGGGCTGCTCCCAGCTGATGATGAAACACAGCAGGGAAATAGGTTAGGGACACCCCTAACCGGAAACCTCTGCTCTGGGGCCCCCATTGGCCTGGTCAGGACTTCCCAGCTGCACTGCAGTTAGGGCTCTTTCCCAATTGTCCTTCCTTCCCTTTCTCCTTCATAGGTATCGGACCCACATCTCAGTCTGAAGGTCTGCCTGCCACCTTCTGCTCCCTCCCAACTTGATCTTTCATAAGTATTTCCCCTAAGAAATCTTATACATCTGTCTGTCTTAGACATCTAAGTCTGCTTTTCTGAAGACCCAAACTAGCACATTCACTCACTTCCCCATTCCTAATTCAGAGGTATTTCTTCGCAGGAATTTTAGGAGGAAGGCCATCGTAGTGCCCGACTCCAGAGGACGCCATTCACATCGCAGCCTGCAGGAACGGTGCACTCTGCAGCTGGACCAGGTATACTGTCCTAGCCTTGCACAGCAGGGCTGCTTGCAGAAGGGATGGTGTATTTAAGAAAAAAGCTTTAGTAAGGTCTGAGCATCTCCCTAGGTAAATCTTCAGACTTTTTATTCTCAGAACAGAATGCTGCTGAGAGTTTCTGGAACACTCCAGCCAGAGCTGTGCCTACAGCACCAAAGCAAACCAGACGACTCTCAAAATGACCACAACTGTTTTAAGTCTTCCCTGGTGGTGACAACTAGTGTTCTAGAGCACGGATCTGCAATTTTTTCTGTAAAGGGCCATGCAGTAAATATTGTGTCTTTGCAGGCCATGTGAAGTCTCTGACATAACTACCTGGCTCTTCCGTGGTAGCACGAAAGCAGTCGGAGACCATATGAGTGGACGTGGGCAGACAAGCAGCATTTCAGTGAGACCATTTATGGCCGATAAAATTTGAATTTGATATAAAGCTTACGTGTCACAAAAAAAAGTCTTTTGATTCTTTTTTCAACGATTTTAAAACGTGAAAAACATTCTTAGCTTGATGGTGAGCCAAACACAAATGGTGGGTGTATTTGGCCCACGAGGTTTACTTTGCCAACGCTTGCTTTAGGCCCCTTGCTATCACTCCAGAGAGATAAGTGAGCGGGGCTGCTGGTCCCAGATGGTAACACTCCGGCCCGGTTTGGCCCCTGTAGGGACACAGGCTCAACTTTGATGTGAAAATGAGCAGCTTCTGAGGAAATGGAGGAGCTCATTACAAAGCCCCTTTTTTACTCCTTTGAGAGTCCAGATCACCCCAGGATTCTCTGCCTTACATTTGTCATTGCCACGAACATCAAAAAATTAGGAAATGTTACCTGATGATTTCCTGCAATGCTCTGAAATATTTTAAGGCCATCTCCCTTGGATTATAATATTCAGAAAGAAAGTCTTAAAAAGCGTAAACCCTGAGATGGCTTCTTCTTTCTAGGCAGGACCCTGTATACATAACATGTTGCAGATTAGAGAATATTCTCTCATTGCCTACATCAGATCTTGGGATTCCTTATTGTTATTTATTTGGCCGGTTTGGGGGGCTTTTTGTCGGATATTTATAGGAGACACTGAATAAAAAGATTATAAAAAACTTTAATGTTCATGCTACAGAATTGAGAGCTGGTATGAAAATGCAATGTTCTGTATGATTTATTTGATCACGCTGTTCTCTGATGCCATTTCTAATTTTTCCAGCCTGACCTTTCCTGAGAGTCTGCTGGTTCTTTCATTGGGATTAAAATGAAAGGGCAAAGCGTCTTGCATGAATATAGAAACAGAGTAGGAATTGTATAAAATCCACAGAAGCAAAACTCAAGGCAATTCATGGCATTCGTTGAATCTACTTGCTCTCAGGGAACTTACTATCCTACAGCCCACAGTAAACCCCTGGGGAATACACTGTCGTTCATGGAAGAAAAGAGGTTGTGAGAAAAAAAAAATCAAAGGAGATAAGAATGTCCATCTTGAAATCAAACATTGATCAGACTACTGTTTTTTGAATTTTCTATTTCAAGAGTAAAGACTTGGCTTGTTAGTAATGCTGTGTGTGTGCATATGACTCAGCCCCTCCTCCAAAAAATATCCTTCCCCATCAAAAAAAAGCACCACCCACCACACACACACAAACAAGAGTCCTACATTTTTAACCTCTAAAATAATATGAACCATGCCTAGGAATTTTCATAGTTATTTAAGTTGAGTACAGTCAGCTTCAACAAACAGCAGAACCCGTTGTCAAACTCAGGCTCGTGCTCCCATTCCAATCTTCTTTTGAAGTTCCCAAGGACTTAGTCTTCTTTCTTTCCCTCTATTTTTTGCATCCTTTTATTTTTTTAAAGTTAGTACATTTTGAGAAATTTTTGAATTATGGAAAAGTTCAAAAAATATAATATCACATTCTGTCACCCCAAAATAACATTTACCACATTTCCTTCTGTTACAAAAAAATTAAATATTGCAACTATAACTAAAGCCCCATTTCCACCTTCCCAGAAGCAACCACTATTATGAATCTATTGTATATCTTTCCATTCCGTTTTTGTTCCTTCCACAAATATATGAATCCACAAATATTCTATAGTGCCATCTTACAGATTTACATTTGAATAAGTGGAATAATTTTGTGGATGTCATTTTGCGTCTTGCTTTTTCTTCAATCAATACTATGTTTTTTAATCTTTTCATCTATCTCTTTTCTTTACAGCTGCTCCTCAGCCACACAATCCTTTAGAGTTATTCCCTCTGTAAGACTAGTTGAGGACTAGAACTCCATTTCCCAGAGCCCTAATTTCCTGAAGTCTCCAAATAACAGTATACAGGCTCTCTTCAAAACAGAAAATGTGCTAAAAACAAGAAACATGGAAAATTATAGAATTTCAGAAATCTTAGAAAGTTCAGATAGTACAGTCCCTCATATTGGGCCAAACAGATGGCAGCTGGAAACCCCTCTATTCTGCTTCGGTTTCTCATCCTTCCTCCTGACCCAACGAGAAGATCCTGTTGACCCCACTTCCCGTCTAGGCTCAGCCTAGACTCCTGGACCAGCAGGAAAGACACAAAATAAATGTTCCTTTTAATTCAGGCGGGTGAGTGACTCTGAGGGCGTCTGGACCAGAGAGACAAAACTCATTTCACAGCAAGATTTAGGTGTTAGGAAGGCAGAGTGTTTAAAAGCCTGGATTCTTGTATCCCACTACCTGGGTTTAAGTGGCAGGCCCACCCCTGAACTGGGACTAGGACAAGTTTCTTTACCTCCACAAATAATATTTTCTCATCTCCAAAAAGAGTTGGTCGGAGATTAATGCTAATCTATGAGTCCTGGATAAGTGTTAATTATTATTATTCCTGGATAAGGGTTAGTTATTATTATTGCTGTTGTCATTCAGGGTCCTGCACACTCACGTTCCCCACATCGATTTACTCAATGAACAGAAATGAGCCTTGTATCTCTTTGTGAAAACTTGTCATTTAGATGCAGTCAGTAGTCTGGTTTATCTCATGATATTCAGTTTTTAAGGACAAGCTGAGCTAAAAATCCATACATGAATATAGGTTCAAAAGTTGGTATCTCACTTATGTGCCTCCCATGAATTTTCAGGGTTAAAAAACCAGCATCATTACCTCGAGAAGTTTTGTGAATTCCCATCAGAATGACAATTAGGGAGTCACTGTTTCAGCCATGGTGAAGCGTGAAGCCAAGTAGAGCGGCCCCTAAGGAGTGTCGTGCGGCCTCAGCAAGGCAGTTACCATACCAGTTAATTACTGGCTGTGAAGACAACGTTCAACAAAGAAGCTGTTTATTAGAGGCTGAGATGATTTTTATCAAACCAAGCCCACTTGTGTAGGATCTTGGAGATGCCCACAGAAATAGGGTGATTAAAATAATGATTGGAGAATTTTATATTCTATGGAAAAGCATTCGCTATGGTTTTTCTGTACAGAAAGGGAGTTCCTATGACAAAATTTTAACGAACAGCTTCTGTGAATGTTTCGAAGTTTGGACTTTTCATTACCATTTCATTAACTGTGAAGCTCCCAAAGAAGCCCATAAACAAAAATCTTAGCCAATGTGAGGGAGAAAGTAAAAGACAGGAGTTCTAAAACAAAGAAGGAATTGAAAAAAGCAGGTTGCAACTTGAAAATTTGAAGCAAATGGAAATGAACAGAAAACAGAAGAAAACCTGTAAAAGCACATGGGTTAGGATTCCGGAGGCCACTTAAGAAAAATTCTGTACCTGCCCTGAGCCCAAACACACTAGGAAGGGTCAGAGGTTTGACTCAGCTGTGCTCAGTATACATTCTAGAAATTGAACTTGCTTGCTACTGAAAACACAGAGATGGTGAAGTATTAGGCAGGGGTCCTCAGAGGCATGATCAATGTTCACCTTATGTTCATTCATATCTCAAGAAACCAACTGAACTGACTTATTTTAAAAACTCTGAAAACCAAAGCCATGGCCAGTGTTTTGATTCATTTCTTGCCACAGAAAACTGGACCCAGAAACCGTATCTTCTGAAATTCCAAATTTCACTTGGGCCCTAAGTGGTTTTACTTAAATACACAAATCATTGTTTGCAATTCCCTGATTAGAAAAAACAGGACGTTTCTGATTATGATTAGATCGGCTCCTGCTGGATGCCTCTGCTGGCCAGCTGTTTGGGTGGGGCTCTAACTCCACCTGGGGAGGGCATTAAAACACATGCTTGCTCCGGCCTGCTGATGAAGATGCCTGTGGGGAGTCATGTCGCCTCCGTTACCTGGATCGTAAATGGGTCTCATCCAGGTAACTTTGAACCATCTGCAATGAAGCTATATTCCTCTGATGAAGGGACATTTTGATCTTGAAGTTACTTCCGGGATTCATGACTACGTGTTCCCTGTCACATCAATGGTCTCTCTGTTAACAGACAGAATTTACTGTAGCGGTCCTTCACCACCATCAGACCTATCTTTTATAGCACAGATGTCAGTGTCCAGATGGATTTAAAGACCACTTTAAAATTGTGGTCTGATAAGACACATCAACCACCTATTACTGAAAATTTTGATACCACTCAAATTAGGGTCTAAGCCTAAAATTTCTTTTAAGCCTTCTTAAAGATGTTATCATGATTTGGGATATTATTTCAGTATTGGCCAGTCTCATATATTTTAGGACAATCAAACCAATAAATGGGAGGTCAGTCTTCTTTTAGCCAAAGACTCGTCTTTTCCCCTTAGCTACTAAAACATTCCATTTTGATGGGACTTAACTTTGACAGAAAGGTTGCAGCCCATAAAAAGGGATTTTACCACGATGTGGCGTAAAATACATACTCATTATAAAACTCATAATAAAAACAAATCCTGCATATGAAGGACTTGAGTGAATTTGAGCCATAAGACAAAAAAAAGGCTGATCACACATTTGCTAAATATTAATTCTCTACTGAGCCATGAAATGGAGCAAAGTTCTAAAGATAAATATTAATGGGGAATTTCTGCCAATACTACCCAAGAGAATACATTATAATAGTAAACACATCAAGTGAGAATTTCTTTTCCCTGGAATTAAAATAAACTAAAACTTCCTTTTAAGAAGAAATCCTTTACTAGTTTGAATTAATATAACCTCTGTACAATTGTTTTCCGTTAAACATTGATTATTTGGGACCTAGAAAGTCTTCCTAACCTTTTGGTCTTTTGAGAAAGCTCTATGCACTGTCCCTGTCAAATGCCTGCATGTTGACTTAGTTTTGATGAGCATCTTGGTGGCTTTAATAGAAAATCGTGTATCCTAGATTTTTCTAGGATGTCACTCCATGACATCATTTCAGATAAATTCTTTAAAAGAACAATGAAAACGAGGTTTCAGATTCTACCACTTTAAAAGACTTGTCATTCTCCTTCCTGATTTATTCACATACAAAAAATTAACTCACACTTCTAGAGGTAATTATTGCATTTATATATTCATAGAAAACCAGCATACAAGTAGATGATATCACAATTTGATATTTATGAAATGCCAGTTTTCCATAAATATAGAAAATCAGCAATTATAACTGGGGCTGTTTATTAACATTTGGAAGAAAATAAATAACAAATGGGCTCACTATTCATTAAAATTCCTCAATAATATAACAACTGTCCCCTTCTCAAAATAGTCCTATGTGATATCCATACTTTGACTTACACTAGTAAGCTTACATTTAAAATAATCCTTGCTAAAATATTCTCACTAGCCTTTTCCTGTATTTTCTTAGATGTTTACCAATTTTATCTATTGTGTGTGTGTGTGGATTCAGAGCACAATCTTATTTGCTATCAAGAATCTTGATTTATTACCCAAGATGGTGGGTGAGATACTGAGATGGAATTAGCACGAATCGTTTCTGTAAGTATGTGTGTATGTGGGTGAAAGCCCAACTAGTCATTTTGCTCATGTGTCAAGAGCAGAACTCTAGGTCAGAGAGTATGAGAGAATCGATCTTTGGAAACACACAACCAATCCTGGGACAGGAACCTCAGGGTGCCTAGGATTGACTTGTTTGCCCTTTGAAGGAGGAAATAAGTTGCACTTGGTCATTACAAACTGCTAAATTTTCTAAAGAGTATTACATTTTCCAAAATCACCATTTTGGTCCACCCTCTGGGAGTTTTTAGGATTTTTTGTTTGTTTGTTATTATTGCTGTTCTGCCCCCAGAGCCAAACAGGGTTTAGATAGCCTTGTCCTCCGCCAAGTCTCCCTTCAGCTAAGGGAGCTATTTTAAGATGTCAGTTTCTATGTTTTTAGCTTTTGAAGGAAGAAAGCGAACAGGGCACAAATAAAATAGGTCGAGGTAGATTGTTTTCTTAGAAAACAACAACTGTCAGTTGAATTCATGGTGTTGACGAATTTAGGGTGAATGTAAAGAAGGTAGAAAGCCAGTCAACCAAGATCATGGACTGGAATGGGCTCAGATACTAGGTAGTGAGCACTCCTGAGCCCCAGCAGTGACACCCGCAGGATCTCTCCTCATTATCTCTGGGTGTCTGGATTGCTCATTCTGGCGATCATCAAGGCACTTGAGTCATAAAGATGGATGTTGGTATCTAATCTTAGAGCTGGAAGAAACCTTAAAGGTCAGCCAGCCTAACCTTGTATGCAATCTCTCCTCCCTTGTCCCTGACAAATGAGTCAGCTTGTTTCCTCCTTAAATACGTTAGCTATTACTACCATATTCATTGCCAAAGATTTAAACAATCTTTTTTATATATAGCACGTTCTGAAAGAAGAAAACAAAGTCCTTACAATCTAGATGAACCTTTAGTTCACAGCTATTTATAGACACATAAAACCACAGTATAAGGTTTGTTCTGTAACTCATTTGTTTACCCTCTATCATGAACCTCTTTGTCCATAAATAAGAGTTTATGCAGTCACTTTAGGGCCTGTATTTGTGTGTGGATCTACCCTAATTTATTCCACCAATCCCTTATTGTTAGGTAAATATGTTATTCCACATTTATGATATTTTAAACATTGGACTTATGATCATGTATCTTTGCAAACTTTTCCAGTTATTACTTTGACAAAGTTCCTAGAAGTTCAGCTTCTTTTTGAACTTTTCAAGTGATGGGAAAATGTGTAAACCCTGAGACACTTGTTCACTGTTGGGCGGGTCCAGTTCAAGGGGAAACTGCTCCTGACGCCCAGAGAATAGGTCTGACTCCCCTTTCAGGCTAGAGCTTTCTATGTACTCAATAACAGCTAAAAATTACTCTTATTCAAAACATATGCCTTCTACATTCCCCACTTCCTATTGATCCTTCTCGGGACATTCCCCGGTAGTTTGTCTTTAGACATTTTAAGGTCAAAGCTAGAGTTACGGAGATGTTGCATATTTTCATATGTTTCAAATGTTGCATAATTTCAACTGATGTCTAACATGATCCAAAGGACCCTCTCCTATTTTTAGGCTTGAGTAGATGTGGCAAAGATTTCTAGTCCCCCCCACAGCCCCATCTTTTCTCTCTTCCTTTAGCGACAGAAGGCAGCCTTAGGACCAAATCGAAAACTATTCCCAGACCTCCTTTGCAGCTAGCTGTGGCACTATGCCTACATTCTGGCTGATGGGGTGTAATGGGAAGTGTTCTGGGGAACATCCAGCTTCATGGGAGTTGAGTCAGCTGGCAGGAATATCCCTTTTATTCTTTCCTTTTCCTATTTCCAATAAATGATGGTGGGGTACCACCAGCCTTCTTGGACTATGAGGTAATCTGTGGTTGGAAGTCATGCCTTAGTATAGAAAAACAGAAAGATCCAAAAACCTTGGATCCTACCATGGACCTTCCATACCAAGACTCAGCTGCCTGACTTCCAGAATACTTTTCAGTGTGAGAGAAACAAATTTCTAACTTATTGAAGCCACTTTTATTCTGGTTTCCTTTAATAGTTTTACTCTTCTACCAGTTACTAATTGATTAGTGCAACTTTTTTTTTTGCTTTTATTAATGTGCACTTACATGAGCAATATTATGGTTACTAGACTGCCCCTATTATCAAGTCCCCACCACATACCCCATTGCAGTCACTGTCCATCAGTGTAGTAGGATGTTATAGACTCACTACTTGTCTTCTCTGTGTTCTACTGCCTTCCCTGTGTCCCCACACCCCACCTCTACCCCCGCCACATTATGTGTGCTAATCATAATAGCCCTTTTTCCCCCTTATCCCTCCCTTCCCACCCATCTTCCCCAGTTCCTTTCCCTTTAGCAACTGTTAGTCCATTCTTGGGATCTATGAGTCTGCTGCTGTTTTGTTCCTTCAGTTTTTTCTTTGTTCTTATACTCCACAGATGAGTGAAATCATTTGATACTTGTCTTTCTCCACCTGGCTTATTTCACTGAGCATAATACCCTCTAGCTCCATCCATGTTGTTGCAAATGGTAGGATTTGTTTTCTTCTTATGGCTGAATAATATTCCATTGTGTATATGTACCACATCTTCTTTATCCATTCATCTACTGATGGACACTTAGACTGCTTCCATTTCTTGGCTTTTGGAAATAGTGCTGTGATAAACATAGGGGTGCATATGTCTTTTTCATGATTAGTGCAACTTTTAACAGATACAGGGTCATACCCACCAATACTGGAAGAGATTATTAATTATTCTTGCCATACCAGAATCTTGCTTCAATACATGACAAATTCAGTAGACAAAAAGAATGGCCTTGTCAGTGAAGAAAGCTGTATAAAGCACACATAGTCAAAGTATACATAACAAACTATCTGGGGGAGAAGTTTCTTGCTTTGTATGATGATCCTTGTAATCTTGTAAACAAGATACTAATAACCGAGTCTGGTTTATACTAAACACACACAGAGTTTGTCATACATTTGATAGTCTACTTAGAAACTGGAGACAGTGGCTATATTTTTAGTAACTCAAGTTTCTTTCAACAGTCTCTAGAATTGTCAGAAGCAAGACAGTTTTCTCACAAAAATGACGAATGTTGAAGTGTATGTAAAAGCAGTAAGGTGAGAGAAGAAATAAGCTCCTGGTCACAATATCACTTGTCTTGTGTAAGTGTATGACTATTTCTTGGAAGGCAGTGAGTATGAAAAATGCTTGGGAAAGGAGAGATTTGGATGGAAAAAGTATGGAGGAGAAAACAAAAGAGAGAATTTGCTGATTATCCCCTGACTCCAAAGACCAGGCGGCCATAGCACCTTTGCTCCCCTCTGTCCTGGTCCTCCTCCTTTTTGCCTTTTCCTCAGCCCACAAGGAAACACAGATGTAGAAAAATACATGCGGCAACGACGGCAAGTATTGTTCAACAATAAGAAGAGAAGATAGAAGGGAAAGGAAGACGACCCCCAATCACCTCCTGGTCATAGAGAGCTCGTGGCGTTCACTATTTGTAGCAGCAGTCATTAATATATATCCCTAGGTCTGATGTCCATTTTAAATCCCTTTTCCTATTATGCAGAAATTGAAGATATTAACATAAACAGTCAATTTAAATGTAAGATAACAATGATGAATATAATTCAAACAGCAATGCCATAAGCCATTTTAAATAACTTTTTGAAAATAGGTCTAAATTTCGTGCAAGGTGTACTTTAGCAGAGTTACAAATTCCTTCAAAAAACAGCCATGGAAGTTTCCATTTGAAGCTGAGTTATTGCTAAAGAACTGCCAAGAGAGCAATTATAAGTGAATTTTAATGATATTGATAGTCATTTCCAGCTGGAAAACTTATGGGAAGAGAGATGTTTTCCTTTTTCTCCATAAGTCAAGAAGGCATTAAAGGCTTCTGATAGTCATGGGAGGTTGAATTGGGTGAGATTCTGTCCTAAGTAAAATAATTTCTCTTTTAACTAAGGTTATATAGAAAAAGCAAAGGAAGAATGATGTAAGGGAAAAATACTCAAGGGACCTCTTTCTTTGGAAAGCTGTTAAGAAGGATTAACAGAAGTTATCCCAATTGCAGTATCTATCAGCACACACACAAGACCAACAATGGCCCTAGACACCTAATGCAGGCAGGGGCGACTTCACATGCTTCAAGAAGAATTTCAACTGTTAACTAGAAATCAAGCAAAGTTGGATGGTAACCATCACCCTGTGCCTGGTCTTGGAACTTTATTCAAAAAGTTTGCTAGTAAGAATTATTTACTGATAAATTAAATGTGCTCTGGGTTTAACTATTTCAAATAAAAAGGGGAAAGAGTATTTGTTTGTTTTGTGATTATTTAAAATGGTCAGAATGAAGAAGGAAATAAAGACTTTTGTTCCCATTGTAACAACAAAAAAATCTGGAAAAATTAAAAATTACATTTGTCAATGGGGCTAGCAAAGAATAAAGAATGCAAAGAAACCTTGATGAACTGAATTCCAGAGAGAAACGAATACTTCATAGGTGAGAAGAGAATGGTAGACGTTTCCATCTCCAGGCGCAGGTGCCAGTTCTGCAGAGGACAAGTGAGAAGTTGTTGTGGACTCATCATAGATAAAAAGACTTTGTGGGGATATTCTGACAGTCTGGGCTGGCGGAATGGCTTAGAATCTGGAAGAGCTCCTGGGGCAAACTGCCTGGCAATCCTTCTCTTCCCATCCCTACCTAACCCTGCCCTGAATTATGCAAAGAAATCCAATGAAGATGCACCTAGAAATCAAAGAGAAATCATATTCTTGCACATGGATTCTTGCACCCTGCACAAAATATCTGAAACTGCAGCCTAACTCCCTCCTTGCTTAAATACTGACAAGATCTAAACCACAGTGGTGGCCGGGGAGTTTGGGGGTTGGGCTAATCACTGGTGAGCTCAATCTAATTAAAGCTGTAGCCTGGCTCTGGTTCAACTCCACTCGGGAAGAAACCTGAATCAGCCGGACTCAGCCTAACGGCCAGATGGAGGAAATGGTTTAAATGTTCTGGGAAATAAGCAAAAAAAAAGATCAAAACAAAAAAACTTTTCTTCAGTCTCCACTCTTTATTATACCCAGTGTTCAGAGAACAGTACAAACTGAGGAGATCCGAGAATAAATAGGAAAATGTGAACTACATTAAAGGAAACACAGCCAATAAAAACAGAAACTGGAAATAAGCAGAAAACTTTCAAACAACTATTATAAATACACTATAGAATTTACAGGAAAAGATAGCATGGAGAAAGGAGAAACTAAAACCATTTTTTAAATGGCTGTAGAGAACTCTAGAATTGAAAAGTGCAATATCTGAAATTTTTCCAAAAAATCATTAGATAGGCTTAGCAGATTGGACATGGCAGAAGAGAAGAAAAATCCATGACCTTGAAGACAGGTCAATAGAAATTATTCAAATTGTTAGAAAAAGACCTAAAGAAAAAGAAACAGAGCATTCTAGGATATCAAATGGATGAACATATATGAATATGGAGTCCCGGATGTATGCACATACATAACATTCAAAAATGAAGATGAATTTTAGGGGAGCATGCACAAGACAGCCTTGTATACACTTTTTTGGAACTTCCGGTGAACCTGTAACTATTTTGAGAGGCAATAAAAGGAAGAATGAAGGTGCAGTGAAGACATTTTGAGGTAAATAAAAACTGAAAGAATTTTGCAGCAGCAGGTCTATCCTAAAGGAAATGCAAAAGACAATTCTTCAGGGCAAAAGGAAATGTTACCCCCATGGGACTATGAATCAGCACCAAGGAGAAAAGAGGGCCAGAAATAGTAAATGTATGAGCACATATAAGGGATTCTTTTTCTCTTTTCTTCATTTCTTAAAAAAAAACTGTTTACTGTTTGCAAAATAGTAATGATGCAAAAAACAAATGATGTTTATAACATATGTAGAAGTCAAATGTAAATGTACGACAATAGCAAAAAAGCAAGTGGTAAATATGGTTGGTGAGACTGGAGGCCTGGATGACAGTAACTGAGTCAGATGAAAAGCCTGGCACAAATTAATCATAGAATAGTGAGTTTTGGAGACTGCAACTCTGCAGACATCATGTCAGATTAAAACAAGAGCATCTGATAAAACTAATAAAACTTAACATATTTGATAACTGTTCTACCTCTCAGATGGTAGAATAATGAATGAGGGAAATTACAACTCTGGACTTCATTATGACCAATAAGGCAACACTTGCTCTTGAAACAAAACTGACAGAAACCTTGGAAGACAGTGACATTTGCGAGACTAACAGAGCGGAAAACACTGGGTGGTAGAATCATTGTGGCCTGGGTGTGGGCTTCAGACCAGGAGGGGCTTCACCTGGGAACTGTCAGAAATGCAGAATCTACAGCTCCAACACAGGCCTCTAGAATCACAATCGGCATTTTAACAAAATCCCAGGGAATTCCCATTCAAGTTCAAGTTCGGGAGGCACTGCTCTAGGGTGCTTCATAAGCTACCAATCCCAGAGTTCCCTAGAACTGTTGAATCACTCACTGTGAAGATGAGGCCTATAAATCTGAATATTTGCTAAGCTTCTGAGGTTATTCTCTATGTACTAGTATTAGACTATCACTGTCGAATCACTCACTGTGAAGATGAGGCCTATAAATCTGAATATTTGCTAAACTTCTGAGGTTATTCTCTATGTACTAGTATTAGACTATCATTGCCATAAGGCTAGAACTTTCCTAAGCCAATTCCTTGAATAAAAAAGGATTCCGAAGTAAAATGGGTACCAGAGAGCCTACTATGCACCCTTTTGGAAATCTACGAAGTGCGAAGTTATCCCAAAAAGAGCGTCTGAAATTATGTGAATCAGTGTTTCTAAGCTGTACTCAATCATGGCACCCTGTTGCTACCCACCTTCCCCTAACAGATGCTCATGGAATGCCCACGGAGCATTAACACCTTAACGAATGCCCCATATGTTAACGTAATCCCCACCTTAGCAGCACCCGTGCAGCTTCATTTTTGTGTGAACCCAACTTTGGGAAATGTAGCCCGAAGTGTCAATATACTTGGCCTCTGAAAGATCAGAGAAAAATCAGGAAGGAACCCCAGGCCTCGAGACTTCAAAAGGACATTTGGTTCAGAACTGAGAATCCCAAAATATACAAAAATCAGTGGACACCCCTGCCAATCGTAACCACGTGAAAGCAAGGTCTGGGAGGCTGCCGTGGTTGAAGAGGGCTTCTCTCAGAAGCTCACATTTAAAAGATGGATACAAAGTCAAAGGACCAAGGATAAAATTAAAACTCATGTTATCGCAATGGAGACTAAAGTCTAGAAGAGGCTGAGACTTGCTAAATGGTTAAGGACTGCAACGTAGTGGTTAATCTGGAGTAGTAGAAAGAACACTAGCGTGCCAGGGAGGCGTGGGGCCGGTAGTGGTTCTCTAGCCAAGGAGGGCTTCACCCCTAAACAAGAGACTTGGGGCTGTTTCTCTCTCAAAGCCTCCTGTCTTGATTCTCAGTGTTACTTCAACTCATGCTCAAACCCATCACAATCTCTACTTTCCTCCCTGGGCTTTTCAGGGAACCCACAGCAACAGGGCTGGATGCCAATCATGCCTGGAAGGTCCCCTCTGTAGCCCCATCTACAATCGTACATCAAAACAAAGATTTAGATAGATCGACAGTGGGTCTTCTCATCCTACATACCTCTAGGAGACCGGCTCTTTTGTTAGCTGATTCTTTCCTTTCCCCCCAGAGAAAGGAAGATGGCTTAAAGTTACATTACAGAACGGGATACTTTCCAATAGTTCATAAAGTTGAAAATCCACGAAAGTAGAACTTTTGGAAAATGGTACAAAGCCTGCGTTGCTATTCCTGATCGTCAGAGTAGCTCCAACTCTTGCATTTGAGATTTTATGATGCAGACAAGATAGCCTAGCATCACATTCACGCTATTATGACATTGATGAAGAAACAGTGAAATAAAAATGTAAAGAATGAGACCTCATAGATCTACTGTTCAGTCATATGCTGTGACATCATTGACACATAAGATCAACTTACATTTTTTCAAACCTTCTGAACAGGTCTGACTCCACATTTTTACCCATGCAAAAAGCCTGCGTATAATCACACAGAAAGGCACCATCTCGTTGCTGGTCTCCATAATGATGTGCGACAGTTATAGGCCCCGAGATAATATAATTCTGTTGCCATGCTAGCTAATGAATGACCTTGTAAAAAGAATTATCTGCTTCAGTGTTTCTGTGGGGGAGTCAAAACAAAAACCCAGGCTATTAGAACTGCAAGAAAACTTAGAAATGAACAGAGTAGGATTTGCAAAGTGGCAGCCAGCAGTCACATGCCATCCACAGACACCTTTATTTGGCGGTGAACAATGTTTTTAAAAAGGCAGTTTGGATCTTAAATTCCAAGCTGTTGAATTGTTATAACCACCTTAGTGCCTGCCATCCTACACACAGCCTTATTCACTATTTAACTATTTAACAAACCCTTCAAAAATTTGTGCATGCAGCTCTTTTCCCTAGTTGAAATTTTCAAAGCTAGAAGAGACACAGGAAATAGTCAAATTCACAGAGGCTGGTAGGCCAACAAAGGATTGTCTACTTTTTATATCGATAGGCTAATTTTTTTTCTTCGAAAGTAACTATTATCTATATTACTGTAATATCAAGTTATTTTTACAGTTAAAAATAGAGCAGCCATTTCCAAAAACAAAAGCCACTTAGCAATCTTCTAGTAATAAATACATAATGATGTAGATACAACATTATCTTTTTTCTTTTTAATTTGCCACTGACCAGTGAAAACTTCCTCTCAGACTGACACTGGCTCTTGCCCTGGGATCCGGAAGCCACTGACCTGGTTCAACATTTCATTTCAGAAAGGAGGATATGGTTCCACGTTGTTCCCATAGTTATATGGCCAGTAAGAGCCAGAGGCGACTCCATCACCCAGCTCTCCAGAGCCGAGACCGAGACTTTTTAACTTCATCTGTTACTGGGAGGCCCTGTGTCCTAAGGCATTTCTGGAGCCAGACAGAGCCCAGCAAAATCCTGGCTCAGCTGCATAACCTTGGGCAAGTCAATAAACTTCTCCAAGCTCCTAGCCCAGTGCCTTCCGCACTGGAGAACTTCACCGATTTGGGGGTCTCTGTCATCCAGCGTGAGAGTTGCTGCATTTGAGACACAATTTCCATTTAAGTCTACAGGAAGTGTAATACGGAAGATGGTCAGGGGCTGGCTGGCGATGTTCACATTTCCCTTTGTTGTCCTCCCAAAGCCAGGCCTGCTCGCTCTCCCCACAAGGTCAGTCCCAGAAAAGGGCTATGGGTTTGCAGTAAAGAAAACAAACTGGCAGCCAGAAATTAATTAAAAAGCAAATTAAGTCTTTACTGCCATCCCCTGGAAATTCCAGAACAGGGCTCATAAACCACAACAAATCTCTTCAAAATCCTCTTTTCCCACCCACAGCCCTGCCCCCGCCTTCCCACACGCAGCTTCTCGGGGCACCGAGTCCTAATTGCTTTTCCCTTGCTCCCTGCTCTCCAAAACCGGCCCTCCCGTCCAGCCAGAACAATCTTTCTAGCTCATACTTTTCCTTCCACTCTCTTTTTCTGGCCTTTTGTTGTTGTTGTTACATGAGTAATACTCTCCATCTGCAATATAAATACCATTAGCCTCCTTTCCTCTTCAATTTCCTCCTCACCCCTTACTCTGGTTTATGTGATGGTGCCAAGACTTGGGCTTCCTAGAAGCTGGTGGGGAGGGGAGTGTAGATGGTCGTGCTTTCTTAGTTGGTGTCCCAGCCACATCTTTATTTTTATTTTATATATATATGCTACAAAACTACTTCAAATCCTCAAGACACTGTTAAACTCTTCATATTCATATTGGCAAATATATAGGAAATGTACAGAGTAAGGTCCGCCAAATAAGAAGAGATGTAATCAATTAGAGGTCGCATAAGTTGTTTGAATGAGACATATATAAATAACACCTTGTCCTAGTCTTTGAAAACATTTTCAGCAGTAAATATTTGTTAATAGTAAGTATTTACTGAGCACTTACTACATTCCAGGCATAATCCTAGATGCTAGGAAATGTGGGATCCCAGCACTCATGGAGGCTTTTATTACAGGTAAGAGGGGGGAATATCTGCTGGTAGAAGGCTGGAGTGATCAGATGGGGAAAAATGTTCAGATAATGAGAAGGTCTATGGAGAAAATGGGACAGCGTGGTATGGTGCCCAGTAAGGGGTGCACGGGCTGGGGCAATGGCTAGTTAAGTCTATATGAGCAGGAAGGCCTTCTTGAACAGATGAAGATCTGCGGTCAGATAGTTCCAGGAGAGGCACAGCAAGTGTGAGGGCTCCTAAGACTTGGGAGAAGGGGAAAATGTTGATAGGAAAGGGAGCTTAGTGCATCTGCAAAACAGAAAGAGAGCCGGTGCTGGTGGGACTGGACTGAGGTTGGTAGCGAATGTGGTAGGAAGGATGGTCAGGCACAGGTCACGCTGAGACATAGGCCAGGGCTACAAGACAGAATTTATTGTAAGTGCAATGGAAGCAACTGGAAGACTTAAAGCAAGGGAGAAATAGAATCTGATTGTTTTTATGAAAACCATCCAGCTTTGTTTGAGAAGGATTTGAGGAAGACTACTCAGGAGGGCATTGCTATGATTCAAGCAGTAGAGATAGGGAAAAACAGTCAGAGTTAGGATATGTTTTTAGTTAAAGCAGATCAACTTGCTGAGGAGCTGCGTGTGGGGGTGAAAAAATAATGATTCCTAGGATGTTTGCATTTAGCACCTGGTGACTGGATAGGTGAACCTTTTCCTGAGACAGGTTAGAATAATGCAAAATATAAAGAGGTGGGCAGAATCGAGTTTCTGTAATTCCTGTATTAAATTTGAGATGCCTAGCGAACAGGCAGGTAGAGATATAAAATGGCATGTATGCATCTGTAATGGTTAAGGTAAGAAGGTGGGCTTCTCTGCCCAGAAAAGCTCCCTCCTCATCTTCAGGAATCTCCTCCTCCCCTTCAAGTGTCACTTCAAATGCACCTTCTGGGGAAGTTAGCATCTCTCTCCTCTAGGGCTGATTTCAGCACTGATAATAGGGACAGTAGATGGTTTCAAGAGCCGTTTAAGGAGTAAAGATCTGCAGGATGTAGAGATTGTTTGAAAATGAGCAGGTGCCAGTGACTCCCTGGATTCTGGCTTGTCCAACAGTGTGACTGGTGGTGCCATTCACTGAGTGACAGACCAGAGGGCAAGGGGGTTTAGGAGGACGAAGGAAGAGCCATAGGCACCATTTTTATCAGGTTGAAATTTGAGGTATACGTGAGACAAACGTGGAGATGAGGAGTAGGCATTTGGATACTGGGGTTTTGCCCAGGAGAAAGGTCGCTGCTGAAGGCATAATATTCAGAGTCATTACTTCGGGCAATAATTTGGACAAGGGCAGGAATGAGACCTGAAGGGTAAGAGAGAACTTGGTATAAGAATAGAGCCTAAGACCAAGAATTCAGGAGCTCTAACATGTTGATTTGGTTAAAAGTAGGTAGGTCTGAGAAGGGGCTTGGAGAAAGAGCATTTAGGACGACAAGAGGAAAAGTAGGAAAATGTTTGTTGTATCCCAGAAACCAAGAGGAGACAGCATTTTGGGAAAGAGATATTAGTCAGCAGTGTGAATTGCTGCAGAGAAGCAGCTACTGAACACCCAGCCTATGATTCTACCAGCATGCATCACGTGCTAGAGACAAGTCACAACTCATCAGGGCCAGTTGTGTGCATCTCTTCCCAGCTCCCTGTTCATGATGTCATGTTCGAAGCTTGAATTAGCCATGGGGGGAGCATTTAAACCATGGGTGTCAGCAAACACTCCAAAACAGGGTGTCTTCCTCCTCACCTCTGCACTCCAGAGAGCTGGTTGTTACATTTACCAGCACACCACCAACTACAGGTATGTACTAGAATTATTAGGGAGCTTTTAAACATACCAACACCTGAGGTCCATTCCTAGAGTTCTCTTTACATGCCTATAAAAAGTATTTGCTCTGGGGTGTTCCCTGGGCAATGGTAGATTTTAAATGCTCCCTGGATGTTCACCTATGCAGCCAGGATCAAGAGCCATGGAGCCTTAAAAAAACAAAACAACCATGTGTTCAGTACTCAAAGAACATTGCCCTGATGCTAGAAGGCAATGAAATAAGTTCATCAAGAAGAAATAGTCTAGGGTTCCAGCTAAGCAGGCCTGGAAGATAAGCGAGTCTGAACGGGCATAGCGTTATGTCACATTGCTACAGGTCAAGGTAAGTCAAGGAGGAACAGAGAACAGCTCCTATAGGTCCAGGAAGGCATAGATATGTCCCCAGTCTTCTTGCCACAGAACAGAGCCTGAAAAAGAGGCCAGGTCACAGAAGAGAGGAGACCCTAGGGGAGAGAAAAAGAGCAACTTCCCCCTGGGAACACTGGACCTGAGAGCCAGCTCTACCCCTCAGCTTTGCAAGAGCCAATAAAGCCTCACACTCGGCATCCTCTGTTACTTACATCTGAAAAGGACCCTTTCAGTCAGAGGGGAATGAGCTATGCTCTCCATATTTAGTTTGTCTTATTATTGAGAAGGGAATATTATGAACAAAAATGATGCCTACCTATGGCATAGATGATTAATAATTGCAATCCTTGATCTGTCACATCAGTGAAAGCCCCTAAATGCTCTTATCTCTTCTGTTATTCAACCATGATTTTTTTTCTTTTTGTCTTAAGCTGGCAACATTTCCTGCTGATTTATAAATGAATATCTGTTACATGTATGTTACCTACTACAGATGAGTACACATGGGACTCAGATTTTATGCTATGATGAAGTGAAAGTTTTAAAAGTTAGTCAGATATTTTTATTTTGGATAAATAGGTTGAGTCACTGAATCACAAAATCTACCCACTATTTGTGCTCCCACGGGGTCCCCATACAAAATTCAAAATATCCCATATTCCAGGTTTCTTTTAGGAAAATATTTAGTTTTTTTTTCAAGAGGCATGAACAAGGTAATTGAAAGATCACATACTGCCTCAGAACTCAAGGTAATATTTAAAAAGGTGAGTGGAAGGGAAAAGAGCCTCTTAACCACTTAGCCAAGAGGCCACACTATACTTTAGAATTAAAATCATCCAGATATGTATGAGGATCCACATAGAGCCTCATTTATATCATCAGGAAAGTGCCACAGCTATTGAAATGAATAAGAGGGCAACAATTTTCCTGGTATTAACAGTCAGATAATTAAGATTATATAGAAGTATGTTGGACCAATACACCTTCAAGTGGTGGAGATTTTTAATGAGGTAGAAAAATGGCTTCCATTGCCTGGACTGTTTTCCAATTCAAATGATTCTTGTGGGTAGTACTGTAATGTACAGAAGAGAGTTTTTCAACTCCATGAATTTTCTTTTGTCTTCTTCCATAGGTAGTATGTGCTTGGTTTTTTTTAAAAGGCTGTATTACCTTAAAGCAACACAACACATTAACAGAACCCCCAAGCTCCTGCAGAGAATTTCTTCTGAGTTCAAGGGAGAATGACATAGAACATGATGGTAACACAGGGACAAAGAAAGTCCCTTTTCCAAAGTTTTATCAGTATTGGGAGTAAGGTGTTATTTTTCCTAACCAAAAAAAAAAGCTATAAAACAGTTATGTGATTGGCTTATTTGTTTATAGCCAAATTTTATTTCTTGTCATATCAGCTTCTGATCTTCTGGCATTTAGGTGCAAAATAGAGAAGTATAGATCAATATTTGGATAGCATCTATGCCAGACAGCTCATTCTTCATTGGACTTACGACAATTCTAAGCTCTCTTTCTCTGGATGAAAAGAACATGTGTTACTTCTGGCTGTCTAAGAATAGACTGGGTTCACAGAAGCCAGTTTAATACTTTGGTGGATACTATGAAAGAATCTTTAGAACTTTGAAGGAAAGAATTTCTTTGCTGTCGCTCTTTTGTGTTTTGGTTTTAGGTTGTTTTTTCTTTGTTTGTTTGTTTTTGAAATATTTGGGGAAAAGTGTACATGCTTCCGTCAGGTGATATTAGATGTGCACCTTTCTCCTAAGGAGAAAAGTTTATTTTAATCACTGAGTTTCGATTACATCATTTTAATTAATTAATTAAAATTTGAATTAGATTAGATTTCTCCTCATGAGAGGAATGGAATACTAAAGGATAAAAACGCACTCGAATTTTGGCGGGCCGTAAACCACTGTCATATCTAAGACGCTCTTTTGCTCCCTTCTCAAGAACCAGCTTTCACCCCTTTGGGGAGATTCAGGCCAGGACAGCCATTCTCCTAAAAGAAAAGGAGGACAGTGGGCTCATCGTAAAGGTTTGGAGAGCAATTTCAGTAAGCAGAGCCAGGCTCCAGAGGAAGGCAAACTAGTTCAGCAGCAGTGGGCTTTGTCAGCTCCTCTGTGAGCCTTTCTCCAGGCGTCTTTGCCTTTCTGCTTCTCTTACTCTGCGCAGCTGCCACCCAAAGGCCAGATGCTCACCAATGCCCTGGGCTCAGCAGTGCACATCTCACCGTTCCATTTCTTATCGCTCTGCTGCCAAGGGGACCACCATCGCCAGGAAGGGCGTCCCACGCCTGGCTTTACCAACTCAGGGAAGGTGCAAAAATACAGATTCCTATAGAATTTTATTTAGGGAGAGCTCCTTCACAATGCAAGCTGCTCATTACCTCTCTCAATTGTTTTCTTAATTTCTCATTCCCTGAATTCTTTTTAGTCCTGCTTCCATGCAGAGATAATATAAATAATTAACTACAGGTGCCCTGTCCTGTTGTTCTGGACTATCAACAGGACCTTCCTCCATCTATTATTTAAACAGGAAGAGCATAGGTTACTGTGGAGACAGCTCAGAGTTGCAAAACTGCTGAGAATTCAGACTCCTGTAGGTTCTAAGCTTAAGGAAACACACTCCCCAGTCCCGTTCCCACACGCAGGCTGCATGGTGGCGTGAGAGAGCTGAAGGGGACAGAAGAAAATGGGTCACACAATTTGAGGAGGAACTTGTGATGTGCCTTCTTTGAGGGAGATTTGGTGGGGGATGTTGAAGGACAAGGAACGCAAGAGAATTTCTCCAGAAGTTCTGAATTTGGATGATTCTGAATAAAGACAATGGCGTCTGCATCTCATTTGGTGTTTGCTGTCAGGCAGAACCCGCCCTGTATCTCCTGTTGCCAGGGGAAGAGAAGGGCTGCAGGAACATGGCGTGGCCTGCCTGGAAGGTCTGAGCAAAGGCACCTCCTGAACTCTCCAGTCGGGTCATCCGGTGCTGGAGTCTGACACACAGATCAGCCAGAAGCACAGGCAGCAGTCCGCCAGGCCCACCCCAAAACCAGTCAGTGGGGATGTGAGAGGTTATGAGTGCACCTTGCTGCAGGGAAGCAGAAAGGAGTGTCTGTGCCCGCCTGGGCTTGCTCACACTAGGAGGCTGGGCAGGGTGCCTAAAGGACACTCACTGCTACCCAGTGGGCTACCGTCATCACAGACCCAGGCACAAGTGCTCCCTGCAGGCAGCAGCAATGACACAGGACCAGACAGAGCGGGAAAGGGCACCCTCCTCCATCCACCCCCACCCTCCCCACACTCACTTTGGATGGCGTTCGGGCCCACTGGGTCTCTAAGGCAGAGGCAACTCACAAGGTCAGCTCTGACTTGGCAGTGGCTGAAATAGTACTGTCATAACACCTGCACTGGGGCAGAAAGATTTGCTGGACCAGACCAACCATCCAAAAGACACTAAATTTTAGCACAGAAATGTTCAGCTTTAACGTTTTCTGAAACCAAACAGGAAAGAAAGCAGATAAAAGATGTTTAGGAAAGCAAAACGAAAAGAATTTTATTCTTCTACAACCTTATTTGCAACTGCCCCAGTCATACCTGTCCAAGCCTCCTGTCACTCCCGGCAGTGACCTTCATAGAAAATACTAAGGCACTGGACGGATTTAGAACATCAATCCTTAAAATGCAGATTTTTCTACAGAAAATGTCAATGAATCTCAATTCTATTAGCTTTAGTGTCTCTGAGAAAAGGATATTATGAGGAAAAAAAACCACTTCTTTCTGTATAGTTTTGGGTTCCAAGGCTAATGAATTAAAAATAAAGTTGTACCAGGAAAAGGATGCTGTCCTGGGGCCTCTGTCTGTGCCTAGACTTTGGGAGATGAGCAGGCTATGGAGGAGTAAAGCAAAATCCTGGCTTGATCCGGTGCAGGGGCTCTGCAGGTCAGTGCAGGTCAACCACAGGCAAATGAAGGTGCTGGAAGGCAAGCTCGAACCGCCCTCACCCCCAGTATTTCTCTACCTCCTTTCTAAATGCCACACCGTTTTCCTTTTCAGAATTTCAAAGAACTGGATTTCTATTTGTTTTTTCACAACTATATCCTATTTCTCATCATTTTTCTCCACTTTAAACATTGGGGTATAGCCCTTTCCTTCTTTTGATAAATAATATGACAATGAACGTCCTCCACATGGAGATTTATGCACAGACACAAGTATTTCTCTGTCATAGATACCTACCAGGGCACTTTATCCCTAAAAATCACTTGAGTGTTAAGTTTGGATAAATACACCAAGTTCCCCTTTCTAAAAGCTTTTCCATTTTACACTCCCAGCATTTGAGATGGCCCGTTTCCCCATTCTTAAACCTCGAAATGCTTGTCAGAACATCCGTTCATATTGCATCATTTTAATTTCCTTTCCCTACTGACAGGTTGAACCCTTCTTATCCTTACTTACTGATATTTTTACCTAAAAATTTGCTTTTCCTGTCTTAACCACCTGATACAATGTGAATAGCAATGGTGAGTATGTACAAAATATTATCCTGACTACTAACACAGCTTTTAATTTTTAAACTCTTCAAGTAGGAAATTTCATGAACAGATGTCTTCATGTTGAAATATCCTTGCTCAGATATTTCATTTGAATATGTTTAATGGACCTTTCCCCATTCAATTTCCTTACAATTCGATAGACTTTTTCAACCCAAAGTTTGTGATTTACCTTGGAGGAATTTCTTTTTTCCTAGTCCTGTTGTTTCTTCACTTCTCACTGACTCTTCCCTACAAAAAAAAAAAAAAAGCAATTAGGTGGAAGTTGGACTTTAGGTATTGATCCCCCGTATATCTAAATTCAGTTCTTAAAATATTTTGGCTTTAATGCCCTTTACGTCTAAAAGATTTCCTCCATTTTATTTTCCAGTTTATTAATGTATTTTTTTATAATTACTTTGGTATCATTAATCTATAATTACATGTGCAATATTATGGTTATTAAACTACCCCCTTCATCAGGTCCCCCCCACCAACCCCATTACAGTCACTGTCCATCAGCGTAGTGAGATGCTATAGAATCACTACTTGTCTTCTCTGAGTTGTACTGCCCTCCCCGTGCCCCCCCAACATTACATCTGCTAATCGTAATGCCCCTTTTTCCCTCCCATCCCTCCCTTCCCGCCCATTTTCCCCAGTCCCTTTCCCTTTGGTAACTATTAGTCCGTTCTTGGGTTCTGTGAGTCTGCTGCTGTTTTGTTCCTTCAGTTTTTTTCTTTGTTCTTATACTCCACATATGAGTGAAATCATTTGGTACTTGTCTTTTTCGGTTCTTAATGTATTTTTATCTTTGTCCTTTCTATTTCTTAGCCCTTCTGCTAATTTTTAAATTCCAGTGATCAAATTTATAATTTCTAAGAATTCTTCATTTTCTGCTTCTTCTGCATAACAGTGTGTTCCACTTTTACGGCTCAATAGTCCTTTGAATTTCACTGAGGTCACTAATTAGGACTGATACAATGTTTTCTTTCGTTCTTTGATCTGTTTCCAATCATTTCGTTAGTTCACTTGGTTCTCTTTCACACTATTAGTGTTTATCATGTCTGGTGTGGTGATTCTTGGTTGTTCATTCATTGTATGAAGAATGAACAAGGTGGATGAATGTATAGACCTGGGGTGGGTTTCCTCTGTTTTTTCCCTCATGCCTCTCTCCTGCCTTTAAGGCCAAGAGGAGTCTCTATCAGCCTGCCTGCTTTATACCCTCATGTCTCCATGTTGGGAAAATAGGAAGTATATGACACATTTGAGGACTAATGTCTTTGCCTCCCACGCATTGGCTGTCCAGGCACTTAGTGCTCCCTCAGGTCCTACACCTGACTTGGAACCCTCCCTAGGCAGCATCCTCGCTTTCCTTAGGCGGCAGCTGTTAGCCTGGAGCTCAGAGCAATGCTCCTTTGCCACCTGTTTGGTGTTCAGTGTGAAAGGGGAGGGGAGGGCCAGCCTCAGTGTTCTAAAGCAGCTTTGGTAAAAAGGAAAAAAGAAATCCTGGTCATTGTCCAGGACCTTTCTCCTCCTCCTGCTAGTTTACTGGCTCTTAAGCACAGATGCAGAAAAATAGGAGTTCAGGGTGGTCTCCTTCTTGATTTGTGTGAGATGGTGGCATGCTCTGCTCTGGCCAGTCCTATCCCTTCTATTTTCTATAGTCCAGAAATTTCTTAATTTCAGACAGAAAATGATGCCCTTTTCTGTTTACCAGCACGGTGGCATGTTTACATCTTTCTGTCATTTTAATTGATTTTGAGTAAAATAAAAGGTCAACATATGTCCTCTGTCCATCATCCTGATCCAGCCCTGTAGGGCTCTAAGACTCTGTCCTCAGCTTTCCTGCCCTAAATGGTTGGCTTTAAAAAATCTCCTAAACCCACCAGTCAGTGTGGACACTCTGCTGCAACCCCTTTGTTTTCATACCGTAGTTGCACAGGAAGATATTCCCTTACCATTCCCCCAAAACTTTCCTCCCTGTGTTAAGCCAAGCAAGGTCCTGCGGTAAGAGGCTCATGAGGTCCACCCGGGAGAGTGCAGCCACCAGGGAGATGCGCACACCTGTGGGGCGCCCCCTTGGATTGCACGGCTGCTTGTCCCATCCCAACCATTGCAGAAAATAGGTTAATTAACAGCCCAACTTCAGCCTTCCTAAATTTATGATGAATTATATGTCCAGGGATGTTGGTCAAAGGCCAACACTGGCATCTCTGTAACTAGTAATTATTGTGTTTTTTATTGTTGTGGACCTACAGTGCCTTAACAAGCCAGGACTCGGCTTCATTAGAATGCTCGTGGCTCCTCGGTTCTATGCATATTTATTATGCAAGAGAATGGGATTCTTCTTCTCTAGCCTGCACTAATTTAAAAGAAGATATCCTCAATGAAATGTATTCAAATATTTTGACATTTTGCTTCACCTCACTTACAGAGCAGAAATTGTTTCTGACAGTTATTATACAGTGCTGGAATACTGTGGCTCCCGCTACCCAGGAACAGGTTGAAAAGACACAGCGCTTGCATTTTGTTCAAAGAGTGATTCTGTGGCTTAGAAATAGCAGCACTGTCAGCTGTGATTCACTGAGAGTTTAGATAACATCCAGTCTGTAGTCACTGCTAACATGGGCTCTGGGCGTGGAGCGGAAGGAAATGAATGGAAGCTGGTGCCCCGAGGTTACCCAGGAGGACGGATGGGAAATACGGAGCTGGCATCTGGCCACTGAAAATTTTGGTAGAAATCTTCCTTCCCCTTCTTCACATTGTCAGCCTCCCAGTATAACAGGCTTAAGTCTCAAATACATCTATTTACACAAGGCAGTCAATGTTAAACTGAAACATGGGGGCATTACGGAAGTTTGAACTGTCTAAAGGCATTAGAGGCAACATCTGATGGGCATTTCTTTGGTTTTACTGCCCCGAAAGCCAAAACTCACTCTCGGATCATCGGTAGGAGGTGTGGGATGATGTGCCACGGGAAAGCTAGCAAACCTAGCAAGCAACCTGATGTGATTTCTTTTGGGTACCTGTGGTTTAGGCAGTAGGCTTCTGCTCTGAATGCAAAAGTATTCTTCCAAAGGACTAAGACAAAAACTGACTCACAAGAGGCTCCAGAGCAGCGGGGGCAGAGTCTGGCATCAGCCGATCTTCACAGAGCTACCAAGGAGAAGAGCGGCAAGGAGAAAACCATTCATCAGCCGAGCTGCCATCATTTATTCAGTTTCCCTCCCATTTCACACCCAACCCAAGGCTATGTCTGGAAGCAGAGGAGCAGCTCAGGGTCAAAACTGACCAGCTTTGCTTTCAAGAACCAAGGACTCAGCTGATCACGTTATGGCTGCAGACACAGCTGACTCCACTGGGCTCAGCTGAGAGTGAAGAGAGAGCCCTGAGGGGACTCAACGTGTTCCTGCAGGTTAACAAACAAATGTATCCAGACCGAGGACACGCTGACGTTGAAAGGGGAGGCTCACCGGGCAGTGGCTCTGCCAACAACAGACCTAAGCATCTAGAAATCTGGCTGGTGCAGACACGTATCTGGGGGACTGAGGGTACTCTGGGTTTGACATTCAGATTGGATGGGGCTGAGGCAGCCCAGCCAAGGAGTGGTGAGGAACTGCAGGAAGGGCTGCAGTGGGAGAAAGAGATCCTGCCACAGGTCAGGAGATTTATTTGCTAGCAAAGTCCCCAGGGACCTATGAGTAAATCTGGAGGGCACTGAGGGGTGACGAGGCCCATTACTCATTGGAATGAGACATGGCCAATTCGGCCCTCATTAGGGGTCTCCGCAGGACGGTGAGAGGTCGGACCCCAGCGGTACCCTGGGAATAGACGAGAAAAAGCTTTTGCCACTTTGGAAAGATGAAAAGAAATGCATCTAGATTTTTTTAAAGGCAAATTCAGCCCTAAAGGAACTACAGGAAAAATACGTCTACATTAGACCAAGTAAATTGTTCCAGGAGACGCTCTTAGTGACTAAAGCTGGTTAAGCAGAAAGAGGACGTGGGATTCCAGAGCATTAATCACACTGCATTGCAAATTACCTGGTCCTTGTCTTATTCATATTTATGTCTCTAGTTAGTACCTTACAAAATGCTTGACACACAGTAAATGCTAAACAAATATTGGTGAATGAATGTCAGACTCTTCCATCTCCAGCATAGTCACAATGGAGAACCGGGTGAGAGGCATATATTACAGCATAACTCCTTAAGAGGCATGATTTGTGGAGTCTAAAAATGTTCCACTGCTCCTAAATATCTCCAAATTTTTGAATTTCTGAATCTCTACAATTCACACATTTACATTTTCCACTGGTCATGATACTGCGGTTAAGCACTCTAAATGAGTTATCTCACTTTGGGGTGATAATCACTGTCCCCATTTTATGGTTGATGAACCTGAGACTAAGTGACTTTACTCAGGTTTATAGCGCTGGTAAGAGTATGAACTGACTCCAGAGCTTGGACTTTTTAGCACCATCCTATCTTACCTCCTGTCCTCTTACTAAATGCCTGCAGCCATACAAATACCATTTAAGAAAGAAAAAAAAATGAATTGTCAATCATTAGGATAGTTGTTTGATTCCTCAGATAAATTGGCCAGGCACTAAGCTGGGGGAGAATTTTAAAATGTGATGAGAAGTCTGTTTTTTGATACTTCTAATCCCAGGGCTCTAACCAACTTATTTAGCACTTACTGTGTGCCGGGCATTTTGTAACGTACAATTAGAGATGTACGACTCTAAGAGTCTGTTTCTATCAGGCCAGTTTCATTTCCGTCAGGAGAAACCCTCCTTTCTGCAGGTATACACCACAAAGATGCATTGCTCGTTTAAGTTTTTTTTAATAAAACCTTAATTACCCATAGTACCGAGGAACCGTTTTTCTCTTCAGCACTACTGTATCACCACGACTTGGAATGAGAAGCTTCTCCCAGGGAACTCCCAAAGGAGAGCTCAGTACGACATGCTCTTGGTCCTGTTAACTGGTAAGTGAGGCCATATTACAGTTAGAAACTTCATTGCAGGAGAATCTCTATAGCAAAAGCACTATTTAAATGGCCACCTATTCTGTAATAATGGAAGGTTTTAGAAAGGGCCTTTAGTCAATAGTTGATAAAAAATGTTTGATAAAAAACATTTGATAAGAAGCAGTTTCCTGTGTCAATCTTGTTATGCGTACTTGAGACCACCTCTTTTTTTCCCTTGAACTATCCCGAGATTTTGGTGACCACAGCCCGTGGCTCACGATCTGATATGAGCACAGCTGGCTTTGTTTTCTTTCCGCAACGCAGAGACTCTTGAACCAATGTGAATTTCATAGGAAAACTGAGTTTTCCTTAGTAGAGATTTACAGGGATTTGTAGAAAATAGCATAAGAAACTATTGTAATAAATCTTTCCTCAAATTAGGCAAAGCTCAGAAAGGAAGAGGCTGTCAAAAGTCGATATCCTTGGACGTTTATATTTTTGCAATAAATTAAAGGCATCTGTATATGGAATCTAATGTAATACATTATTACATATAATATATAATATTAGATATTATATAATATAAGTACAGTATGATTTGCTATATTAACTAGACCTTAATATATGGATTAATACATTAATATATAATATATTGATTAATATCTTTACATATATATATGAGTATGTATATGTTTGTGTAGGTATATATATATATTTAATGGTCTGCCATATGCCATGTATTTATAATAACATTGAATTAATGCTTCACTGAACATTTCATAAATGCCATGCACTGTGTTTTAAGAATCCTATCCTAGGACTTGATGGGTGAAAGTTGGATTGTTTACTGCAATCATTCCTATTCTACAGTGACGAAACCAAAGCAGAGGTTAAGTAACTTACCCAAGGCCACCCAGCCAAGTAGCAGAACAGGGATTTGAGGCCAAGCAGTCTGACTCCAGAGCCCATCCTCTTAGCCACTTCATATATGTGGTCTCATGGTCTGGTTAATAAATCCTAAAGTTCTATTTCTAACTTATTTGTGTTTCTCTTTGCAAATGAAGACATTGCATACCATAAGCATTTGTGCCTCTTGCCTATTTTACTTAAAGGAAGATTATTTTGTGACAGAAAATAGTCTTCACACAAGGTTTATAATGTGTAAAATGTGCCAATATCCTTGCATCTGGCAAAACACTTTCAAGTTGAGGGTCATCTCAAGCTAACATTGACCTGAACTCCTTTGCCATATTCATTAACCCTCCTTCACTTTTGAAACTAATTCTGAAATACCAGCACTGATTGCTTAATCACCGTATAAAGTAAGTTACACCTTGGTACTTTGATAATGGTTTGTTAACACACAGGATAATTTAAGCAATTCCTATTTCCTATCCAATTAAATGGACTATTGTTCTTTAATAAAGTATTAGATAGCCTCAATCTAGTTCATACAGAGCTTTCTAAAGCTTTTTGCTGCTTTTCAAATTAATGCAAGTTTTCACTACACACAGCATTATCATTAAAATTTTTTAAATGCTTTGGCAAACACTTATATAGCATGCTTTGTGATAATTTTACCTTTATTAGCACACTTGGACAGTAAATCATTAAACTTTCACAAATCTTCCAGCCTTAAAAACATTCCAAGTTGAACACAATTATTCACATTATCAATATTTACCCAAAGTACATTTCAAGTGGTTAATATGCCTCTCAGTTAAACAACCCGTCAGAATAATTTTCAAGATATGTTTGAAACATGCATTTACTTATTTTGGCACTTGGGTGTTAGAAAACTTAGTTTTCTAGAGTGTTGAACTGAGCAAAAGATAGGTCAAATTTCATGATTGATATTAACAAAGCTATGCCAGCTTTCTTTTGGTTTAATTTCATATGCAATATCCTTTCCATTCTTTTTCTATTTTCTTAATTATTTTTTAAATTTTTTCCAACTTCACTGATATATCATTGACATACATTGTGGAAGTTTAAGTTGCACAACATGGTGATTTGAGATGTGTATATATTGTGGAATGACCACCACCATCAGGTTGGTTAACGTATCCACCACCTCACGTAATTACAACTTTGTGTGTGTAGTGAGAACATTTAAGATCTACTCTATGAGCAACTTTCAAGTATATAATATAATATTGTTAACTATAATCATCATGCTGTATATTAGATCCCCAGAATTTATTCAATTCATAATTGGAAGTTCATACCCTTTCATCAGTATCTGCCCATCACCCCTCTCCCACCCCAGCACCTGACGGCCACCATTCTGCTCTGTTTCTATGAGTTCAGCTTTTTTTAGATTCCATGTATGAGAGACCAGAGAGTATTTCTCATCTGATTTAATTCACTTAGTGTAATGCCCACAAGGTCCATCCATGTTGTCACAAATGGCAAGATTTCCTTTTTTATGGCTTTTTCATCAATGGACAGAGTGTTTCCACCTATAATCTGTTGTGAATAATGCTACAATGAACATAAGGGTGCAGAGAGCTCTTAGAGACGGCAATTTCCCAGAAGTGGGATTGCTGGATCACATAAGAATTCTATGTTAATTATTGGAGGTACCTCCATATGGTTTTCCATCTTGGCTGTAGCAATTTACATTCCCACCAGCAGTGCATAGCACTCCCTTTTCTCTGTATCATCACCAGGAGTTCTTACCTATTGTCTTTTTGGTAACAGCCATTCTAACAGGTATGTGGTGCTCTCACTGTGGTGTTCATATGCATTTCCCTGATGATTAGGGATGTTGAGCATCTTTTCATGTACCTATTTGTCTTTTGCATGTCTTCTTTGGAAAAATGTCTATTCTAGTCCTCTGCCCATATATTAATCAGATTATTTAGGAGTTTTTTTTTGCTATTGAGTTATATGGGTTCCATTTATATTTTAGATATGAATTCCTTATCTGATATATGATTTGCAAATACTTCCTCCTAGTCTTCAGGTTGTTCCTTCATTTTGTTGATTATTTCTCTCACTGGGCAGAAGCTTTTTAGTTTGATGTAGTCCCACTTGTTTAGATTTGTTTTGGTTGCTTGTGTTTTTGGTATTATACCCAAAAAAGCAATGCCAACATCAATGTCAAAGAGCTTTTCTTCTAGGAGTTGGTATGGGTCAGGTCTTATGTTTAAGTTTCTCATCCCTTTCAAATTAATTTTTTTGAGTGGCATAAGGCAGGAGTCCAATGTCATCCTTTTGCATGTGAATATCCAGTTTTTTCCCAACACCATTTATTGAAAACATTAGACCAGAATGGATAGCGTAGGAAGATTAGGGTTCCGTAGCAGTGACACCACAAGACCAACTGCAGCACCGAAGTCTGTAGTCTATCCCACTGATTCCCATCTCCAAGTTTCCCCTCCAGGAAAAGAGGCCCATGGGACCGTGAAAAGCTACTCCCTAACCTGCATGGAAGAGTAAAGCCATGTGGCACAAAGGGGGTGGAATACAAGAGCCATGAAATCATAGCAGTCAGATCTCCTGCTGTGGATACCATAACTAAATGGTCACCCTGGCTGCTGCTCCTGTGAATCTACTGCTATGTTTACCCAGAAGCAACACTTCCTGTGGGCAACTCCCAGCCAATGCCTGAGCGCAGATCAGTAGTAGAGCACGTCTATTCTTGTAAAATTCAGGACTCCTCTCAAGAGTACCTTTGACCTGAGGACTCCCATCAGCCCCATTGGCCTGGCTGAGCCTTTCTTGGGACAGTTCTGAATTCTGAGACTTTATCTATATCCATCCTCCTCCCTCCTTCCATAGGAATCAGACCTGCATGGTGATTTGAAGCTTCTTTTCACCTTCTGCTGCTCCCTCCTCCCTCCTGCAGAGGAGTTTCTCCCAGTACATCTCCTGCACATCTATTATTGTCTTGGTGTCATCTTCTAGCAGCACCTAAACTATCACACCGATCTACTGAGTTCTCGACTTCTTTGATTTTTTGGTTGTACAATTCCATTTGATTTTTAAAAATATAGTCCAGTTCTCTGTCTCTCCTTTCTCAAACATATTAACCACAAATAATTTAAAGTTCCAACTTGATAATTCTCATACATGGACCACCTATAGGTCTCTTCCCAATGACTCTTCTCTTTGGTTTTGGAAATTTTGTCCAGTTTCTTGACATGCCTGGTAAAATTTCACTGAATCTTGGATAATATGTTTTAAAATCATAGAGGTTCTAAATGATATCCTTTTTGCAGAAAAGTTTTATGGACAAACCACCCTGATCCAGTCAAAGTGGAGTTTCAAGCTTTGTTAGGGCTCAGGTGTTTCTGTTTTCATTTTGCTCTTAGGGTATACTTACTCATAGGGTGTGGCCCTCCTAGGGTCTAAACTGGAAACTTGGATTTTTCTACCAGTGTCCCTCCATTGTAGTGGGCTCTGAACCCCACCCTCTGCTTTTTCACACCCAAGAGACTGCTTATATCTCTGCTCAGCTCTTTATCTTCCTAGAATCTTTTTGTCTAATGTCTTGGCATCCCTCCTTACATCTTCACAGCTTACAATTCAGCAAACTCCTCAGAGAAGCTGCATAGGGACTTTCTGGATCACTTCTCTCTAGTTGCCTCCTCTCCTAGCCCACCAAGTCTTGGCTACCTTGGCGACCTTAACCTCCAGCTCGTATCTTTCAGTCCAGTGAAACTGCAGAAGGCTTCCAGCACCACCTTCTGCCTAGCTGCTTTTCTCCACCTCTTGTATCAGCAAATGCTTGAGTACGCTTTTCTTCCCTCTTGGACATCGGTCCTGCAAATACTGGCTTTCTCTGCCACAATCACACTTTGTCTTTTATTCTATCCAGCTCTTCAGGCATCAAATGTGCCACATTTTTGCCTAACCCTGGGCCTTTGCACATGCTCTTCTGCCCTCTTACAACATATTCCCACCTTGTCCACCTGTTTAGTAACTACTTGTCTTTCAGATATTACCTCAACCATAGTTTCTACAGAGAAACCTTCTCTTACATCCTTGAGTAGATAAAACCCTCTCTTACAGGTTTCCACTGTACCACACCTACTTCCACTTTCTAGCACCTATCATCGATAGCAATTTTATATTTATTAGTATAATTATTGGCTACAGTTGGCTATCTTTTATTATTCTATGAGCTTAGTGTGAGCATTTATTGTGTCTGATCAACATTACACCCCCAGGGACTAGCAAATACCTGACACATAGAAAGGCTCAATACGTATCTCTTGAATGAACATGGCACTCTAATCACCCTTTGAAGTAGCTCATCTACTATGTGGGAATATGACATATGCAGTAAGACTCTCTCAATGAGTGAATGAAGCCAACAGCTAACAGCTGAACAGTGTCCTCCTGACTGATAATTAGACTCTGTGTGTGTTGGAGGTGGATATAATTGGAATGGAGTTATACATGGCAGAAATATAAACTACCCAGCAGTGGAAAAGAGACTTCTTGGACAAATATTTGAATATTCATTGAAACCAGAAACGACAAAGATCTCCAGGGATATGATTTCAGACTCTGACAAGGATCATTTATGCTGTAATTCATTGAGCAACTCTACAAAAGTGAGATGCTGACAAAAAGAAGAAAGATCAAAGAATGCTTTCAAGGACAGAGCGGGAATTGGGTATCACAAAAAGTAGGTATGACATGTTTGGCAGAAAGGTTTGGTGAAAGGGAGAAACAGCAGAAAAAAATAAACTGCTGGGGAGAGCAGAAAGTTCAAAGTGTCGTGTTGCTTGTCTTCAACACAGCTTACAAAGTACCCCAACATCCCCACCTGCCTGGCTTTATAGAGCAAAATGGAGATGAAGGGGGGGAGATTAATTCCAAATGACCGAATCATTGTGCTGAAATGTCCCGGGAGGCCCAGAGCATCCTTCATGTGTCAAGGACTTCCAGTGCTTTGCTAAAAAACTGGAAAGGCATAAGTTTAAATATTGAACAGTATATTAGTTGGCACATGGAACTGCTGAAGGCTTGCTATGGTCATCCGAAAGCAAAATGAACGTTTGGTCCACTCCCCCAAATAACCACTCAGATCACCCTAATTAGCAGTTTCAGTGAGCTAGTCAGTTTAGTCACATGTGGACTGAGCAACTCCACAGGGAGATCCTTCAATCCAGGGTCTGCGGGCCGTGCCTTAGAGCCAGACCCCACCATACAGTCTGGACATTTTGCTTATCAGTACCGTTCTCAGCAAAGGCCCAGCAGAAGAGTTTCTAGTCCAGTTTCTTTGGGTAAGACACACGCCACCACACGCATTATGTATTGAGCCTTCCAGGTACCAGGCACTGTGCTATGCCTAGGGACACCACAGACTCTGTTCTGCCTCGTGAAGCTTACAGTCTGCTGGGGGGAGAGAGGGTCAGGGAGCATGAAGCAAATAAACACACAAACAAAGTAAAATCACAGCGGTGGCTAGTGCTACCCAGGAGAGGTACATGGTGCCACGGAGCCTGAAATCGGGAGATCTGACTCAGGGAAAGTAACACTGAGCTGAGAGCTGAAGGGTAGTGGGGAGGCAGAAGTTCCTTCCAGGCAGAGGGAACAGAAGTGTGCCTACATATTCACTTGGATTATCTGTGAAATTTTTAGATACTTCTTTCTTACAAATCCTGAACTTCCCTTCCCTCCCCTAATATGTGTTTTACCTGATTTGGGATACAGGGGAGACAGCTGGGCCATCGGTTTGGAAAATGCGGCACACACTCTACAAGGCTCCTCAGTTCCATCCACCCTAGACGCCTGAGGGGAAAGAAGGCAGTAGAAGAGAAGAGAGGGAGAGCGCCCAGTCTATCACAGACCTTGGAAAGAGTATGTCCTCTTGCAGCTCCCATTCCCTGGAGAGAAAAACTCCAAGACCACGTTTGCCTCCTCATGGGTGTTGGGACAACCCCCAGCTGTGCACTCTGGCTGAATGGCAGGGGCGACGGTGATGAGACCAAGCAGGATTCAGAGAGCCCTCCATGGCAGACCTCACCGGCTCTTTCTAGACAGTGGGGAACTTGCAATGACCGCTTGCTCCCATACCTGAGATCTTGCAGGAAACACATGAAAGACAGGAGAGACAAAGCCAGGGTGGAGGGGTTTGCTATCTCAGAAAATAAGCCACAGGGATGGGTTATTTCAGAAATATTACTGTATTAGAACCAAAAACGGGAAATCACTGTAAGTGGCTTTTGGGTGAGTCCAAAGCATAACATTTCTTTCTCCTTGGTGTTATCTGGGTCCATGACTGGCCCACAGGGCAAAATCAAACCCAGCAGGCAGCTTTGGACGGACTCTTGTTTACAGCGTCTGTAAGTTTACAGCACCAAATTTTCAGTTAGAAAACCAAAATTAAAACACCCTACAGCCCATGTGCCAGATGTTTTCTATGAGTATGATGGTCTTCAGTGGCGACTTATGCTGGCGGTGGTGCTAATGTACTTACAAGATTTCTGAAGAAATAATAATTCTCCCCCCATAATTATTGTATTTCCACGTAAAGGCGCCCGCCTTTGTTGATGACGACTAACGAATGATATAGATACTATGGAGGTTGCTGGACATGGGGAAAGAGTACACCGGCACTAGCGTTTGCAGAGGTTCAGAACAGGACAAGAGAATTTATATGCAGAACCTGGGACCAGCGCAAGGAGCCAGGTCTGCTCGGGCAGAGCAAAGTGGAGGGTAAAGGTTGGGGGTGGTGAGAGCGATGAGCTTGGATACCAAGAGTCAGTTATAGGTTAAACTGAGTATTGTAGAAAAATTCATACAAAACACAGAAAGCAAAGCATGACTCGCAGGGTGCGTGAAGGGAGACTGGGGCCAGGAAAAGATAGACAGTGGGGAGAAGAGTTTCCCTAGACACGAGAGTCAGAGAAATCCCAGACTGTGGAGTTAGGGCCTTGCCACTGTTGAGCTATGAGCACGGACAAGCCTTCTTCTTCCCCAGGTGCCAGGAGCCAGGCTAGACCCCCCAGGGGCTGGCTGCACCCTGAAGGCAAGAGAAGAGTCCCATGTGGCAAGATCTCGCCCGGAGAAATATGAGAGTGACTGTCAGCCTGAGAGGCCACTGGGGACAGGAAGCGCCTCAGATATACCTATTGAAAACAAACTAGGCTTGTTACACAAAGATGAACTGGGTGACGGGCCAAGTCATGTCTACTCAGTGTAACAGGAGGCCCCCATTAGGCCTGAGCCACAGGAGGGGGGACCTTCAGCTTCCAAGAGTCACACTGCTTTAGGGCTCCCTTCCAATGGCAGGGGGCCATGAAATCAAGCATTCTGGACACCTCAGCATGTAATGAAGAGGCCCCTTCATGGGCACACATCAGCTTGATAGGAAAAACGGTCATCTTCCCCTCACTCCTAGGAATAAGATTGCAGGCCTGTGCTGCTCGAAAGGGCACACAGCGGATGGGAGTACTGAGTTTCTCACACCATTCTAGCTGCACCGCCTGACTAGGCCAAGTTACAGGTCCCGGGGGCTCTGTGGAAAAGCAGAGCTGGTCTCATAACCATCACGTTGCCACATGAACCTTGCTCACTGGCTTGCTCCGAGGGTTTTATGCATTCATTCTCCCACTTCTTCACATCAGAAACGGAGCAGACCATCCTAAATTAGACAATTTACCCATCACGTCTCATAAAAGGTCTCCCATACTTCACATCTGCCCTGCTCTGAATGAACGGATGTGGCCGAACATGGACACACAGACAGTCTTAGCTCAGATGATCCCCATTTTCTGTGAATGGAAAGGGAGGAAATTCATGCAACATATGTTTAGCTTTTGTGCAGAGAGCTACAGGGCAGGTGTGCGACAGCACCAAGTGCATGGGGCAGGGAAAGAAGAGGCAGATTTGGGGACAGGAGACACTGGTACGCAGAATTTGGTCTTGAAAGCAGACAGCGCCTCTTTCAGTCTCAAGGTGATGGCAGCGGGATAACGGAGCTCAGAAATCCAGGATGAGAGGCCTGAGGGCCTGGGAGACAGGGATGTAGCTCCTTCCCCCTCCCAACCTTGTTTTCATTGCAACAACCACACAAATACCTCTTACATTAAACTACAGCTGAGAACAGGGGATTGACAGCATTTTCACTTTTCATCTGGATGATTCAACATCATGTAGAAACAGCTACTGTGGACCTCCCAAGGAGGGAGAGGGTGGGAAGCAACCTATCGCGAAAGACTGATTTAAAAAAAAAAGTTTAGAAGCCACTAGGTGTTTGGTACTTATTTTCAAGGCTATAAATCCCACAGCAGGTGCACCCAGGCAATCAGGATAGGCAAGAACTCCGCGCAATTCAACGGTGGTACTTAGGGCCACAGAAACCCTGGGAGGCTATAAATAGTCATTCGGAGTAAGATGTCGCTGAACACCGAGGGAGACATCCACCAGTGGAGCATAAATGTAAATCAGGAACTGCTAGGATGAAATTGTGTTTTCATATTAAGTATAAAGGAAGAAAGAGAGAAAAAGCAAGGATTAGGTTTTCTTCCAATTCTTGGAATCTGAGCCATTTCAGAAAATGTTAAAGAGGGAAGAAAGGAGGGAGAAAGGAAGGAAGGAGGCTTCCCCTTCCCATTTCATTCAAATGTCCATCTGCGCCTGGCAGTTCAGTCCAGATATTCTAGCTGCATCCATAGCCGATGAGCTTACAGCAACTTCTACCATCTTTCAATTGCCCAGGCTGGGTTTCCTTTGCAAGAGAACAAAACTTATTGATAAACATCTGTGTACTTTTCACATACTCTCTGAGGATGTTGGGAGGATTGATGAATGTGTAATAAGTCATTTCTGCAGTGTGTGAAGGTCCTTGCAGCAAAGGAACCACGTACCTGTAAAGCAGCTATAATCATTTCCAAATTCATTTGTTATCTGTTTGTACCCCCCCCAAAAACATACATTTTAGTGATTAAGGTTCTTTAGTACATTGGATTACATATCACAAATTTAAGGGAACAAGAGAAAGGCGTTTCATTGTATCATATTTAACAATGTAACTTTCAAGTTGTTCCTGTCTGCAGTTGTACTTTTGATCTTTTCCATGAGTGATATTTATGTTACTGGAGTAGTTCACCTTGACATGTAAGTTTGAGCTACATAGGAAGAACACTAGGGAAGCCACATTTTCAAAGTTCTAACTCTGTCTTTTAAAGCAAATTTCACATATGGCTTCATAGAGCAATTACTGTTGCAAATATCTAGCAATACAGAATTAGAGTGGTGAAATAGCTGGTAATGATATTGTTATACCACTTAATACGTTCTTGGCTGACCCACACAGCCCCTATTTCAGAAAATGCTTCCATAGATGCAGAATATAATTGATTTATTTCCTTGGTCAGGGAAGGATGGTCATTTATTAGCAATTGAAAAATGAGGTTCGGCATCAAATAATGTTGTATTAAGCTCTCCACGTGTGATCAGACTGAAAGAAAGAAGGCTGAGAGTTCTAAAAATAAATAGAGGGGATAAAGAATGGTGGTAACAAGCATCAGCTTTGAAGGTGAATTGCCTAGGGTCAAATCCTGGCTCCACCAGTCATTAGCTGTATAACTTTGGGCTTTAACTTCTCTGCCTCAATTATTTCTTCTGCAAAATGGTAATACTGAGAGTACCTGCCTCCAAGGTTACTGTGAAGATCAATAAAAGTAGTATATAAAGCTCTCAGCACATGGTACACACTGCACAGACACTTCCCTATAGGAATAGTTTTATGTATATATTAATGAGGTTCACTGCTGGGCCTCTTCTCCACCACTGCCCATCCCACGTAGTCATGCGGGTGACCACCAGGTTCTGTCAGTCCTCCTCCATGTCTCCCACGTCTGTGCCTCTTCTCCCTCCTATTGCCAGGCATTTCTGCAGATTCCCACCACCTTTCTCCTGATCCCTGGACTGCTGGATAATAGCCTCCTGACCTCATTCTTGATGCCTTTAGAATCCACCCCACTCTGCACACTGCCTCCAGTTCTGCTTTCTCATAGTCAAGACTTCCAAGGCTTAAAAAACGTTCATTTCTCCCAGCCACCCACAGGATGACATTGAAACGTTCTAGCCTGGCCTCCGAGGTCCTTCGCATCCTGGCTACAGCCTATCCTACCAGTGTCATTCCCACTGTGCGCCCGCAATGACCCTTTCCAAGTGCAGCTGATCTAGCCAGAACAATGGCATGCTGCCACGTTCCCAAACTGAATTCTTAGGGACTTTTCTGAAGTTCTTTATCATCATGATGAAGGGGAAATCAGACAAAGAATAAACGGAATCTTCCCTGTGCCTACACCTCTCCTCTTTTCATACTAGGAACTTCAAAGGGACAGCAAGATTACCCATTACTCCTGTGAACAGCTTTGACGATGCACATGACAGGTGAGGTTCATACACATCTAAGATGCCTCCCAGACAGCTCTGAATCAGGATCTCAGAGCTGACCAAGTATGGGGAGGTCAGGGTCCGGATGGAGCCCTGAGTAGGGGGCTCCTGGGATGAGGGCAAGGGGGCCTGCAGGACCCACACCAGGGAGGGAAGGAGCAGGAAGAGCGGGGAAGGCCACTCACAGCTCTATTACTGTTGCTGCATGACAAACTCCTCTAAAACTTAGTGCCATAAGAAAGCATCTTATTTTGCTCATGCCACTGTAGGTCAGAGTGCTAGGAGGGCCTCCATTGGGCAGGTCTTCCCAGGGCTAGAAATACAGACATGGGAGCCACAGACGTAGAGTCTGTGGTTGAAGTGATGGTGGGGAATGGGATATTTCTGGGCAAATGTGCAGAGGGAAGGAGAGGCCACAGCAGAGCCTTGGGGACATCAGCTGTTCCAGGGCGAGCCAAGGAAGGCCTGTGTTACTCGCCTCTAACTCACAGACACACATTCCTTAGGCCCAAGACTCCTTCGGAAAGAATTTCCCATGGCCATGGAGAAAACTGGGAACCAAAACTCTGCTTTCCTCCTCAGAACCTGTCTTGCGGTCGCAGTCAGGCATGCGCTGTGGCTGCAGTCATCAGACGGCTCCACTGGCCTGAAGATCAGTCCACAGGTTTTTAAGGAATTGGACAAAAAAGGACATCAGCATTTCTGTAGCCACATTATCAGTCAGAATAAGCTGGTGGCACTCTCCATGGCCTAAACAGCAAAGGTTTATTTCCTGCCCGTGTGCTAGGTCTGTTGCAGACTGAAGCAGGGCTCAGCCCCACACCGCAGTCACCCTCGCCCTAGATGCAGGCTCACGGGGCAGTCACTACCTGAACCAGCTGCGTGGCAGAGGCAAAGGAGAGCAGAGTGGATCACAAAGTGGCTCTTAAGGCGTCCACAAGGAGATGACACACATACTTCCGTTCACATTTTGTGGGCTAAAAATGTGGCCGTGACCCTGTCTGAGCTCAGGGCCAGGGAGGAACAGTCTTAGAACATGGCCCCAAGGAGAGACAGCCAGAGAGAGTGGGCCGCGCCAGGGACTGACTACAGACTTTCAGAAAAATGTGCATCTGGCTGGGAGGTCAGGGGAGACCTGGGAGCCATTGGAAAGGCAGCATTCGTGTTTTACGTAAAAGGCAAGAAGAGTTTGAGAGAAGGGAGGTGGAGAGAGAAAAGAGGGAAGAGAGGCAGAAGCATGGGGGCAGGAAAGCACTGGGCGGTATTATAGGGAAGACCTCACTTAACCAGAACACAAAGGGGCTCCGTCTTTCTAGAAAGTCTGCCCCGGGGAGAAAGATGAATTTGCACCGCATCGAACATCTAAGATTGATAAGGTGAGCATAAAACGATATGCCAAGTTACAGAATGGGTAATGGGGATGCATGACAGACCATGAAACTAGGTTCACAACAAAAATGAAGGCATAAGCTCTGAGGATGAGATTTAAGAAATAACTTCTCGCTTAAATCACGGAGACAGAAAGCATCTTGCTGGAATTAGAAGATAATAATAAAAAGGGGTGCCTGGCAAGAGACAATGTGCATATTCTCAGGTAAATTTTCAGTCTGCTTTCATGAATAAAACAGCAGACCCTACAGCCTTGGGTTTTCATGCCACTATGCCATTAACATCCTCTGGGGTCTTTGGGTGGGAGAAATTATTAATATTAGAAACATCTTCCTTTGTCATGATCATCACACACTAGAAAATTAAAAAGTTTCCTTGCTGCTCTGACAACTACTTCTGGTTTAAAGCCATAGACGGTTAACTATCAAATACCAGGTCCTATCCTCCTTGCTGTACGCTCCTGGAAGGCAGGGCCTACATCTCTCTTCCATTCAAGTCTCCAGTCGGAGCATAGAGAGGGTATTCAATAACATGTGTTGAGCTGAATTGTCTCTGGTTAAGAACAGAAAATGATGGAGAATGACTTCATTTGGGTCGCTCATACTTTTCTTCTGAGGCAAATCTTTGGCTGAGGTAAGGTTTTTTGCCTGCATTAAAGCTTTCACGAGCAGCAGATCGGTGGTTTGCATACTGATGTGGTGAATTAGAATTTTCTTTAAAATCTGGTTCTGTGCTAGGCTCCCTTCTCTCCCTGCATTTCTGCAGTTACCTGTCAACTTCCCACCTGGGTGAGTCGAGGACACCCCCTCGGAGGCAGCACCAACTGCCTCCTAAAAGCCTCCTATTAACACTTCCGCAACAGCTTCCAGATTCTTCTCTCAACCTCAGCATACGCCCTGGTCCTACCCTTCAACGTCCTGTTCCAGAACTTAAGAGGAGAAAAAGGAAAATACAAATGCAGCTCTTCAGGTGTTAGCTACTAATGTAGCCCCTGCAGGTTTCCTACACTCGAATTCTTCCATGCCACATGCCTGATTCTAGGTTCTCAAACATTAGTACGCCTCAGACCCCCAGAAGGGGAGAAGCCTTCAGCTCCTGCCCACCGGACAGGCAGAGCAGAATCGGGTTTTACTTTTCTAAACGTGCATAGCAACTTCCGGTGATCTCTAGCAATTGTGTTTATGACCCTGATGTCTGATAACATCCCTTCCTGAGGAGGCTCAGTCATGTATAAAAGGGTTAGGCCGGTAGGTCATGAAATTTTTTCTTTGAGTTATCGATTTAATAGAGTGTATAACAGGGGGAAATATTTATTGCCTTTAAAAAAAAAAAACAGGCATTTAGAAAGCACCTTCGTCTTTTGAAGGACTGGGCATAGTTGTGTAAAATCAGCCAGGGAATGAGTGACCAGTGGGGACTACCCGTGTCCGGGCTAGCAGGTGGGTACCTGGGTGAGAGCACATTAGTGAGGATGGAAACTTACCACGTAGTCCAGCTGGGTGTGATCTGCCCCGCGGCTGTGGCAGAACTGGCTTCAGCAAAGGTTTCCCACCAAAAAGCTCCCATTAGAGGCCAAAAATCACTGCATCACTACACATTTTTATTATGTCTGTTTAATAGAAAGTCTCTTGATGATACTGTTTCATTTATGTAGCATGCTATAAAATGGGGTTCCTGCGGCCTGTTTTGACTGTGGTGCTAATGTAACGGGCCCTAACTGGTCATGAGCGTCACCACATACAAGGGCGCAAAGGATCCAGTCCAGAAGAAAAGCAGGGAGGACTTTGCGAAGAGACTTACTTGGAGCAAGCTATTCTCCGTTACCTGCCAGTAGTGTGAGGATCCTCGGGGCGGGGATGGGGGGGGGGTGGGTACAGCGCCTCCACCTCAAGCCCAGTGGGGCTGTTTGCTTTAATGGAGCCGCCGAGGGTCGTGCCCTGCACACCTGGGAAGCACGGTGGCCTAGCCAGTGCCTGCTGGGTCAGTTTGTGCCTACAGCCCCCGAGGGAGGCCTCAAGGGAGTGAGATGACCTTGGGTCCTAGACGCCAACAGGAGGGACTGGGACCGATCCACCCCCACCCAGGAGCCAGGAGGAGGCCACCTGCAAGCCGGCTGACGTTAAGGGGAAAGTGCAGTGAGAGGGCCCGGTGACAGGACTCTCGGAAGCACCAGGACACCAGCCGATAGGAGGGCCCCCCCCCCCTCACCTCCCGCGCTCTCCGTCTGACCCTGGTGGAGATGAAAGGCAGCCAGCAAGTGGGAAATGAACTGTCAGCTAGAAGTCTTAGCATGGGGTGAGGTTTAAGACAGAAGTCTTCCTTTAAAAGAGGATGAATGCAAGAGTTTAACATTTGGGCCAGAAAATCTAATTTCTGAATTGAGACTTCATTTTTTGCTTAAAGGAATCATATACCAATCTTTCACCAAGAATAAGCATAAAAGCCAAGGGATCTTCCATCCAGGGGCACAGAAAGATTCCCCCCACTGCCTAGATTTTAAAGGAGCAGTGGAAGGAAACCCAGGCTAGTGTTTTTATCATATCCTGGAAGCCATGCATTCAACACAGTGGTTACATTTATCATCATCTCTGAAGCCCTCATGGTGACACCACCATGTCCAGTTACATATGTATGGAAACTGCCACCAGCTTTCATGTGATGTGAAAACAATTTTTTGAGAGAAGATTCAGTCTACCAATCTTGGTCCCTTGAAACTTCAGTAAGTAATAAGGGAAGGCGTCCGTTTCTGAGATACCGCTTTTTCATCAGTGGCCCCAGTATAGCCACCTCATTCTGGCATGTTCCAAGGTCATTAAGGCTTAGAGTTTTAAACTAAGATAGGAATATAAAAACACAGTGTTCTGATCCATCATGAAATTTGCTAGATACTCTTTCTATTGTACCTATTCTCTTCCAGTTCTTTGGATGTCAGTCTACTAAAATTTCCTAGGTCACAGGTTTCTCATTCTTCTGCTAACAGAAACTTCAGAAACCTAGGTGCCAGGGGTGTGACTGTGGCCTATTCTCCCAGAGCTCCAGAGGACCGGGGGATGGTGCCCTGGACTGCGATGTGGTTACCTGAAGGGGGCGGCACCAGGCTAAAGGATAACGGGATCTGGGATCGTCAAAGCCAGCATTCAAAATGACTTCTTTTTATTAACAAAAAACATAAGGATTAAATATAATTCTTTACCTTCAAAGCGGTCCTTTTGAAAAAGTGTGATATTTCTACAGAAGAGGACAATCTGCCAACACAGAGTCACTTGTGAATGCAAATATTGCTCACTTCATTGTTCCTGGCTTCCTTCAGAAGCTACATAATCTTACTTCCTAAAAAAATGTAGGCTGCCAAGTTCATAGAATTCAAAAGCACTACCTTTCAATCTGAAAAGTTAAAAAGATGTGAGTTCTCCAAGTCTTCAAGGAAATCCAATTATAGGTCTTTTATTATTATTATTATTATTATTATTATTATTCAAGCAAAGACCAACAAAGGAGCTTTTCTTTCCTGGTGTCCTTTGCTCAGCAGGAACTCTACCTTGACGCTGGTGCTGATTTCTCTGCATTTCTCTTTCAGAAGTTACTACCGGGTACCCAAACTCAGAAACAACGTGTAAGCAGTTCCAGACGATGCTGTGTGCCTCAGATATACACCTTACACACCCGTTTATATGTGGCATTCAGGGGTGGGTCTAAGTCAAACCAAGTGCCTAGGACACAAAACTTAAGGAGGAACTCCCTCTCAGGATCATACAAGTACTAGGTGAGGAGGAGTGCCTCCTTGAATTTTACTCCCTGGGCACCTCACTCCGTCACCCTAGTCCTCAATCTGGTGGAACTTGTGATTTCTAAGTAATCCCCAGTCATTAAAAAAGAGGATGAAAATAAAATTTTAAATGTCTACTAAAATGTGTGCTAAGTGGGCTTTGGAGTCTTTTTGAGAATGACTGTTTAATATTTAATCCTCACATACACAGGGAGATGAGTGGAGTAGGCATTGACTGATAGGGGCTTTCTGTGAATTAGACACAAAAAAAGTCATCCCAGAGACAGGGTAAGACTCTTTGAGGTGTTCAAAATGCAAGAGTCTCCGGAAGCATCCATCTCTGCCCTAGAAGAGAGGTCTTGGTTCTGTCAGAGCGAGGTGGTATATTTAATATGCTGACATGACTATAATAATCCTGTCACCGACTTCTTCTCCTTCATCTTGTCATCCTACTAATTAAGCTGTTTTACCACACAATACTTTTCATAGTGATCAATTTTCCCTTGCCCAGGTTTTGGTTATGATCAGTTTCTATCAATGCTCATTAACGGTGCTATTTCTATGACTTCCTGAGAATGTGTAGTTCTACCTATGAGACTCCATGGCACTGTTCATCTGACTCTTGGGTTTACTTTTGCTCAGTGCTTAAGATGCGTACTGACCGCAAGCAGCTGCAGGGGACACTGAGTATCCACCACAAGGAGGAAGACGGACTTGTAATAAGAACTTCTCTTTGACCAGAAACATCTATTGCACAGTGTCTTCTTTTTTTAATGCCAGCAATAGAAAATGTAACATGCCCACTGACAGCTGAAGATTCTCTAGCTCATTTTTCTCCTTTCATCAAGTATGGCCCAAGAAAAGTCAGAAATTTGTGTTTCTCTCTGAAATCAAGCCGGCAGTTATCAAGAAGTAACTCTCTGATGCTGCTGAATGGCTGAAGCACATTGTTCCCCTTTGACTTAGACCAGAAGAAAGCCAGAGCACTCCAAGTGTTCTATAAGAACTTAACACCACCAAAAAAGATTACTCTTTCCTCCTGGCTTTAGACCACAGGGCATACCAGGATTTCCAATAGGTTCCGTCACCCATAAATCAGCATTGGTGCTTCTCTCCCATGAACTAATTTACCATCCTGTGCAAGACCAAGGGATTCGGTGCCTGTATCAATCAGGTAATTGCTAAAACAAATAAACCCCAAAAGTTCAACAGAAGTTTATTTCGTGTTCATTTAGCAGCACTATGCAGGGTTTCTGGTAGATGGGCAAATTTCTTCCATGTTGTGTATCTGTGATCTGGGCTACCTCTGTCCTAGAGTTCTGCCATCTCTAGCACTGGGGAGTCCTCTCTATCTAGTCATAAAGGCAAACGGACTGCGAGGAAGGCTCTGCTCTTAATATCCTAGGCCAAGAAATGATGTGCGGCACTTCTACTCAGAGTCCACTGAGAAGAACAGTCACACGGTCCTACCAAGAGGCTCCAGGCTGGGCAAAGAGGGCCATGATCGAGCAACCACTTTCCAATGACAACTCTGTGATCGGGGAGCATACATTTTGGTGAACATCTCTCTCTTCCAAAGTGTTCAACTGAACATAGAAATTTTCAGGAACCCATGACATGTACTGATCTTATTTTTCGTTTTCAATCAGATTCCCTCAATACCAAAGCTGCGCCATGACTATAACTTAAGGAACGTCTTAAAATTACCCACTCCTCAGGGTTTGGGGGACGCTCTGTAACACAACAAAGAAATGGTATGTTGAATGTTCTTCAATATCCCAGAAATTTAATGAACTTTCCAAATACCTCACTTCCAGAGAAAACAACATGTGCATCGAAGCCTTAGTTTGATAGTATGACACTTCTTTTATTGGTATGCTGTAATTTTTGCCTGTATTTTTTATATTTATATTTTTATCTTTAAAAATGCCCTGTATTTGAACATTGTGTTGAGAACTTTCCATTCTTTAGAAGAAAAGCGTAATAAGTTTTAATCAGTAAGCCATCAGTCGTACTGCCTGTCTGCTGCTTTTTGGATCCATAAGTCCATGATGTGTCAAAGATGGCAAGAACCTTGGACTCCATCCAGCCCCAAACTCCTCATTTTACAGATGAGCAAACATGGAGCTAACATTATTGATTTCCCCTCTTCAAATGAGTTTTCCCTTTGCTTTCCAACCCTTCATCATTTCTTTGTATCATCTCAGATGTCAGGCCATTACCTGAACTAACTTCCCTGTGAATAATATACCCTTGGCTGTGTTTATTCATGAAGTAAAAGGGCTTTTGTTACCCAAGCAATTTCCTAGATAATACGGCAGGCACCATATGTCCCATCTCGATGTTATTAATAAAAGTGATCCACTGATATTTCTATTCAACTCTTGGCATTGTTCTTCTCTGACAGATAGCAGTCAGTCAAAATAAAATAAAACTCATTCATTCTCTCTCTTCAGAAACAGAAACTCTGAGATAAACGTCCTCTACAACACCCTTGCCTTCTTTGGTTAAGTCCTGCCAACAGAAGCTGGAATTGTAGTTTAAGTTATAAAAGACTCATTTTCCACCATCAATTTGTTCTCCAAATTCTCATTGACCTTCCAGTAGTATATTCACTGAACCAAATTATTTTCGAAAGTCAGAGACGTCAAGTATATGTCAATAAAGCTGGAAACTAAATAAATGAATGAGTGAGTCAGTGAATGAACTAATGAATGTGAGAGAGACCCACAGTAGGGAAGTTCAGCCAGGACATTTCTTTGTTTTCTATGTTGCAAGGCTGAATGTTGAAAATCACACTTCCATACTCTAGGGTTTTTATCCCCTTGTACGAGAGTAGATTTCACTAAATGTTCAGTCAGTCTACAGACATTTTTTTTCTCACCATAGTATCCACTTATTCATTGAAATGTAATATATCACTATGAGAATATTAGATGCCAGCATCTCTAGAAAGCCTTCCTGAGCTCCTTCCTTCCCCAGGTGCACACACACTAACGAGGTGGGTGAAGCTCTCTCCCTCTGCATCTCCATAGCAGCTTCTATTTATATCTGTCTTAGTACCTGTAACAGAGTATTGCTCTAGTCTGTTTTGTTCTCTTTCAGATCCTGAAGGTGGAAACTTCACAGCACCTAGTGAAAGATGGAAGAGTCTCAATAAAATATTGCTTCAGGGAGCACATAGGAGACATTTAACATGGATTTGGTAACCTGGTCGTGTAAATTAACCCAGACTCCTAAGCTTCAGACCTGAAAAAAAAACAAAATAGAAACAGAAAGATTTCTTTTTATTGAAAGGAACAATAAAATTGTAATCAGATCAGTAGAGCCAATGGTGAAATTTTTTAGGCTATTGATGATCACTGAGCTCACAGGTATAAGTACAAAAGAGTATTCATTTATTCAACAAATATTTGTTGAATGCCTACTGCTTCCTAGACTGTAAATAGAAGGAAGAATATGGACAAATTTGTTGGTGGATAAAAATCAAGGGTGACTTTTAAGTTCTTCATTAACTGGCTGTTTAAAGATGCTTTTTCCACAATTGTCTCATTGTGGTGTTGTACCCTGAGGACACCTTATTACCAACACTTCCTTATACTAACATATGATTAACACTAATCTGAGCCTCACTATGTGCCAGTCTCTGTGCTGAACATTTTACATGGATGATCACATTCAATTCTTGCAATCACCCATTTTGAAGATGAGCTGGAGCGAGGGAGGTGAAGTCATTTTCCCCTAGGCCCTACAACTGCAGAGCTAAGTGCCAAGCCCACAGTTCATCACGTCACGAGACGCCTGCACGTGGTTTCCAAGCAGCTGCCCCTCCACTTCCCTTTCCTGTAAGGGACATTCACTCTCCACATCGTGTCTTTGACAAAACTTAGCTCAGAGTCAAGACTTAGCCCACTTCGGATGCTCCAAGGTGCCCTGCACTGCGCTGACCTTCTGCTCTCTATCTAAATGGGGACACAAACAATAATTTAAGAAGAACAAGACAGTTCGGTGGAGCATGCCACAGTGAGGGTGACAGATTGGGTACACTGCACCCACACAATGCCCCAGGAGATCGCCGTGCCCTTCAAGGCCTTTGAGGCATGGAAACCATCCCCCTTCTCCCACAGTAACTAATCTCCCTGGTGGTGAGGTGGACACATCCCTGGACTCAGCAGTCTTCCTTTTGACCGCAGACCATTGACTCTGGCAGGCTTCCGATGAACATTTCCCCAGCTGCCTCATCAAAGGGAAGCCTGCTGCTGTGCAGAGAGCCTTTGAGGTAGGAAAAGGAGGAAGAATATAAAGTGAGGAACTGAGGGTCTCCAAGGACACCCCTCCCAACAAAAAGCAAAAAGAACGCAAGTATAAAAGACCCATGATTTCTCTAACAGTCTGTAAAAAAAGAAAAAATACAGGTTGCTAGTTTGTCATGTCGTAAACGTTTTCCCCACTGACTCTGCAGCCATCCTGCACTGAACCAAATCTGAATTAAAAGAGGCTTCAAAGGAAGCTTAACAGTTGGTCACAAGGGGTAAATTTCCCTATACTGCAAAAGGGAACACTCCCCAGAGGGTGCTAAGTGGTAGGGTCCCTTCAGTAGCTTAATACAGTGGGAAATCATAACTCTTCACAGGCCAGTGCTGGAGGCCACGGCCACCTTCACCAACTTGCTCAAAGTCGCAGTAAAACAAGAATGCAAACCCACAGCTGTCATCTCTCGTGACGGATTTACTGACTTCGGATGACCGCGTCTCTTTTTAATACTTTCCTCCCCCAGCCAGGATGTGCATGACAGACACCCACGCCACTGAGATTCAGAAAACTCTTCCCACGACTGCTGTGTTTCTGAGTAAAGAGTCACCATCTCAGAGAGTAGGACATCCCCAAACAAGTGCACAACTGCAGACAAAGCTCGGGGAGGATGTCCAGGTTCCCCCTGAAGGTCAGCTCAGTCCCCTGCTGCCTGTCTGCTCTGGAGGTCTTGCAGGAGGCCAAGCTACACCCCCAAAAGGGAAACACAATGCCTACATTGTTCCCCCTGACTGGGCCTGTAGCCTCCCCAACAGGGAATTTTTAAGTATGTATTTAATAAGCATTTCAATAGTGCTGGGTGCCAGGCATTCTTCTCAGTGCCTTACAACCATTAAATCACTTCATCATAACAACAATCCCATTATACCAACAAGGAAATCGGGTCAGAAGTTTAATAACTTGCCCCCAATCACATGAATGGTAAGTGGCAGAGCCAGGTGCCCAACCTAGGCCCTGGCTTTAAGCACTTTACCACCCTGCCCCACTACCTCCCATGAATTCTCTTTTTCCTGCTCGAACAAAATTCACATCCCTGTTCCACAAGATCTTCCTCTGGGTTTCACATCCTAGCAGGGTTTATAAATTATCCGCACTCAGCACTTCAAGGTGCAATTCCACAATCAGGCGGGAGATGATGGGGTGCAGAGGGGACAAGGAGGGACAGGAGGAGGCCAGGGGACCATTGCAATTTCGATCACGCGGATGGTTAACTGGGAGGCTCTGTTTTGTTTCACTATTTTTCCAGTTGCTCCCAGCAAGCCAGGAAACATCCAGGCCATGTGCCTCTTGGGGCAATGCTGTTACGCTCTGCATTCGCAGGCTCCCTAGCTCTTTTATGTCCCCACTGGTTGTCACTCAGTTTCTCTACTTCTGCGGTGTCTCTGGACGCTGTTTCATTATGTAGAGTCAGGCAAAAGACAGACGGCTACGTGCGAAGAGGCGGTGAAGCTGGCCCCGGGTCTGCGGTGTCTGTGGTGGTTTATTACTGCCGCCAGCGGAAGAGAAATCTGATCCTGGCAGATGCAGCCTGCTGTGAATCAATATTTTACAGGTAGTATACTTTGAAGAGATGACATCAAGACAGAATCAAAAGAGAGGAGGGAGGAAGAGAGAGAGAGAGAAAGGAAAGGTGCCCGTAGCAGCAGAGAATTTTACCCTGACATCCTTTGACAGACCTTCCCGCAAGGAGTGAGAGGAACAAGCCAGCGAGGGGAGCCGACGCTGACGTGGGGGCCGCGGACTCCTTGACAAAAGCCATTATTCCTCGCTGCCTCCACCACACACGCGCTGTCACAAATGGGGAAACGCAGCTCTGATGCCGTTTGGGACCAAAGGAAGCCTTAGGCACAGGCTAAGAAACACCTGAAGACAACACAAGGAACAAACTTCCTCTTCGCTGGTTCATCAGCTGTGAATCTCAGAAAGCTCTAAGTGGGGAGATGAACGTGCCCCATATGTGTGTTCCAGATGTCTTGGAGGGAGGAACATACAGGGTGGGTGACTAGAGTCTGCAGGGCTTTAAGGACCACAAAGGGCTGAGGCAGGAAGAGCTCGCCTCTCCCACAGGTGCTGGCAGACCACCAGACCAGGCTGGGGGGCTCCGGTTCCTCCAAAAACACAAAGGAACTGTATTGAGATGGGGCCTAGAATGCTGGGAGGTGGCTTCTCAAGGGGTGAGAATTCATTAAGCAGCCATCAAACTCCTTCAGTCAAGGCAGGAAGAGTATGGGACTGAGAAAGTAATAACCCCCAACCCGTGCCTTCCAGGATTCAGACCTACACGCATTCTGCTCCAACACAAGGTCAGCTGACGAGAGCCCAAGAGGCATATCAATGACGCACTATAGGATTTCAGAAAAGACAGAGGCCTCTGATATCCTAGAACTGCAGTCCTTTAAGACCTGAAAGGAGTCTTGGCTTAAGGGACAAAGAAAGCTGGGATGTGGGAGAGGCTCCGGACATTCCTGCCAGGACTGGGAAGATGGGTGGGATCTGGGTATGGTGAGATGCACCGGATTTCAACAGGGCAAGGAGGCATGCCAGGCAGAGGGAATGCTTTCAGTCAGCATTTCCCAAATTGCAATCCAAAAGAACAAGGGCATGCAGGAGAGAGATTATAGGAAATGGTTTTTTTGACAAATAAATTTTGAAATTCTAAGCTTATGTGGAGAGGAAAATTAAAAGAGGGTTCAAAATGTTAGCAAAAGTTTTAGGGAAAAAAATAAGAGGTGACCCATAGTTTAAACCTATAGCAATTAGAGTTAGCATTTTAAAGGCAAATCTGACCATTTCACATTTCTGTGTAAAGTCCTTCCATGGTTTCCCACTGCCCTTAGAATTAAGTCCCATTCTTAATGTAGTTGCCTTATGCCCCTGCCTGGCATCATTTTGAACTGGTCCTTTCCCTGTTTGGATTCAGCCACGTGCTTTTCTTCTAGGACTTCATATGACTCGTGTTCTTCCTAATGTCTAGGCTTTACCATGTATGGTTTCCTCTTCCTGGCTAATAACTAAAAGTTCTTTAAGGCTCAGTACTTACTCCAGTACAGTAGCCACAAGCCACATGAGGCTACTGAGCTCGCAAAATGTGGTGAGCCTGGATTGAAACACACTCCAGATTTTAAAGGCTTAGGATGAAAAAAAATGTAAAATATTTCATTAATACACTTCATCTTGACTATACGGTGAGATAGACATGTTTTGTGTATGTCGGGTTAAATAAAATCATTAAAATCAACTTCACCTGCTTTTTTTTATATGACTACTGGAAAAGCCTACATTACGTGTGTGCCTCACATTGTATTTTTTTGAACACGGGTCCAGAGGGCAAAACACCTGTAGGGTCAAGCACTGTGAAACCTGCTCTCATGGGATTCACAGCGTAACTTGTTAGTGTCCCATGAAGCAAAGCCCAGCCCCATCCCTGTTTATTTATCAGTTTTAAAGTTCTATCTCAGTTTCCTAAAAATATTTGCTTCTAGGCTGAACGACACTGAACTAAGGCACAGACAAGGATTTGAGGGGACAGCTGTCCCCAGACGGGAGAAGTCTCATCTTTTGCTGGCATGAAAAACAATGGGAAAGGGTGGTAAACAGCAGTGGGAAAGGGGATGAGGAGGGGAGGGATCATTGGAGGGTTAGGTGAGCTTCCCTGTAAATGTCAACAGCATCTCAGTGTGCTGACATGTCTTGCTGAACCCCTAGTGGGGAATTGTGGTATGAGATACTTGTTAGTCTAAGTCATCTAACTGAATATTCTCTTCACAGCAGGCCTCAGTCTGTTCTCTATTAAAGAAGAAAAGCTGTCCTCAAAAACAATGAACCATCAGGTCCTGTTTAGGAATAATTTGCATCTTCAAGAACACCATCCCAGTTGAGAGGCTCTCTGTTGACAGATTCATGGGGACTCTGTAGCTGAAGAACATCTTTAAATTGACTGACAGATTTCAGCTTGAATGTGAGTTGGGGAGAGAGAACAGGGTACAATGTTAAATCCATCCAACAGTTTTGTGTTCCTTTAGCAAAAGCAAACAAGCATTCAGCCAAGACTCTTTTCAAAAGATTTTTCTCATAAATTAAAGAATAAAAAAAAATTACTCTTGCCAACTGAGGATATTCAGGGTTATAACATTTTGCTTTGCTGTAATGCCATAAGTAATGAATTGGGCCCACCCCATTCATTTTTCCCTTAGGATAGTCGTCTTCCTATTAACACATATAACAGTTTCCCACGGTGACACATTATTTGCTGTCCTGAAAATAACTCCTTTCCCAACTTCACTGTCACTAGCAGGTGGTCTGATCAGAGATCATCAGGCACATTACTTCCATGCCACCTCTAACCATCCCCTTTCAAACTTGCTTTCCAAATGCAGAGAGGTGAATGTGGAGGGAAGGAAGCAAGCATCTTTAAGACCTCTTTGCCCCTTTCCTAACCACGTCGTGCCTAACGGCAGTACTGACATTACAAGCTTTGGTTTCTCTCTTTTCTTCTTAAGCTTGGCATAAGCCCCCAGTAATGACCTTTTACTGGCAAGGTTATTTTGTGACATTCTCCATAGACCCATAAAACAGATGGACTTCACATATTTGACTGTAATATAAGAGACAAGAAAGAATGAATGAATATCACTCATTGTTACATGGAAAAAAACCTAAAAAATATAATAATGGTGTGTGATATCCAAATACTGAAAACCTAGGGTGACCATCCACCCCAGTTTATGCCTGTTTTCATGATAAGATTACTAACAGAGCCCTCTTTCATTCTCAAAAGGGCCCCTATTTGGATAATAAAGTACATGGCCACCCTCCATAACCAGCAAAATAAGATGAGCAACACAACCGGGCATGTGACCCACTCAGGTCCATTGCCTCACTTCTATCAATCACACTCATAAAAGCTGTGTATGCTAACTGAATGGTGCATAACCATAATTAGGATTTCCATCGGGAAGTGACCACTGATTAGGAAATGGAGTTCTTTTTATTGGAGAAGTGTAGGGCTAGCCAGAGGTTAATGGGGACAAAAACAGACTGGCCTAGAATCCTTGATAGATTAATACTAATTTGCATGGTGAAGGTTAAGTGCTCTGTGGGTTGCCAAAGGAAATGCAAGTGTGTCAGGATGATTGTGGATGAACAGGAAGGTCGGAACAGGAACAGGGGCAACCTGTGCTCCCTGCCCTCCCGCTCCTGTCCTCAGGGAGTGAAATGGCCCCTCACTAGGGGCCCAGCTCCTCAGTTCCTGACAGCTCCCCTAATGTTAATAGCCTGGGAAGACGATCAGAAAATAGTGAGACATGCTTTTATAGTACAAAGATTCCCACCGTGGCCTATCACTGGGAGTCTAAATATCTAGCACGAGGCATAAACCAGCAGACAGATGCTCACTGGAAATAGCCAGTGCAATGGTGCTGGCAAAGCCTGACAAGGTCTGCCCCTACCCCGTTGCTTACCACACCCACTATTTTCCAGCTACACTGCTCCCTTTCCAGCCTCTAGAATAAGTCAAACTCTTCCCCATCTCTGATGATCTTTGTGGTCCTGGTGCCTGGTCTGGTCTTTCTCCGGGTCCTGGAATGGCTGAGCCTTTCCCTTCATCAGGTGTCCCTGCAGAAAGCAATGCCTTCAAATGGTCTCCCGGACAACCTGATTTAAAGGTCCATCCTCCTAGGATAGTCTGTGTCAAGTCTGCCGTTCATTTCCCTCATAGTACGTCACGAGGTGAAATTACCTTCTTTGTTCCCTTGGTTATTGCTTGTCTCTCCCTCTAGAATGTGCTCCTTGAGCACCGTAACTCTTGCTCTCGTTCATCATTGTATCATTGTGGCAGCGTCTAGCACATAATATTTGTTGAGTGAGGAATGAATGAATGAATGGCATCTACAGAAGAATGGGCACCATGGAGGACAGTTGGCCCACAGCTGCCTTATCAACTGTAACCTCACAGAACCAAAAAGCCCTGAGCAAAGAAGAAACAGTGTGGCAGGAGAATCCCTTCCAGTGCTGAGACGTGAAAGACAGGCCACGTGCTTCCCGGGATACTCTGACCCTGCGTTACAAACTACACAAAGTCCACCAGCAACACTCGTGGACAGCAAAACTTGTCCACCATCCCCAGGTCCCTGAGGCTCCATTCACACAAGCAAAGTAAGATGCTGAGGTGGGGAGGGCTGAGTCAGTTCCCAGGGAATTTACGGAAAAGACATCTTGAGGAGAGGAGGGGGGTAAGAAGAGGGTTTTAAGGAGGCTGGGAGGGATGGAGAGGACAGCGTTCCGAATATATCTGAGCACGTTTGCTGCTCCATCGTGCTCTGCTCCATACTACATGGAAAGACAGTCTCTGAATCTGAGAAAGTGACTTGATCCCTTCGAGTTTTAGTTTTCTCATCTGGAAAATAATAATAGGGAATTACTTCCCCAGGTACCATGAAGACTGTGCACCCTGCAGATGAGGAAGGCTAGGAAAACTACTAAGCAGGGCACTGTGGTGGCCTCCGGGGGTGCGAGTGATGAGCAGAAAACTTCCCAAAGACAAATGGAATTATCCACCAGAGCACACCGACTCCCTTCCCAGCGCAGAGGGGAAAATGATACCGGGATGAGAAGCGCCATCCAAACTGTTCCCTGGAGATGAAAACGCGTTTAGGTTTTAAAATGTGAGATTTTCCTGAGATGAAACAATTTAATCACAGTATTCCATCCTTTGTCAGGATTTTACAGAAGACAAAGTAAAATTATGACACCTCAGCAAAGCTGAGCAATAGAACTGGGGTGAGTATCAACTGAACAGGGTCTGTGGCCCTCCACCCTGCCTACATTTCCAGGATGAATCATCACAGAGCTATGAGATTGGAGGCCACGAAGGGCAGGGGTCTTCAGCCAGCCTGTTTACTTGACAAGTGATTTCTACAAACTAGCTCTTGAAGTATACCATCTGAATGCTATCTCAAACTCTATATTTAATTTTAATAATGATAGTACCAATAGTCCACGACACAGAGATCAAAGCTCCGAGTTTGGGTGGCATGGTAGCGACAGTCATTACAAACAGCACATGAGCTCTACAATGTACTTTTGCTCAGTATAAAAGGGATCATTTTATATTTATATGATTTGATCATATAATCAGAACTGCCATTATTTCTGTAATATTATTACGAATACAGATGTTATTAGTGAACCAATGATTTTTTTCAACACACTTAAAATTTAGTTCTCAGATTTGAATAATGAGAAATGGAACAATACCTTTGCCCCCAAATTTTGGCAGAGCCTGCATTGACTTGCATACCTAGAGAAATTCCTGGTGTGGGTATATTTTTAATCTGTGCTTTCAGATAATTCTTGTTTGTGAATTAACATGTAACAGTAAATGCAATTTCAAGAGTCTCAATCTGGAATCTTAGTTGTTTTGAAACTGAGGCCTAGATACATACTAAAGTCCCCACGTGAGAGTATTATAAACTTGTGACAGTTTGGAAGATTTTCAGGCGTAAACATAAACCATTAACAATTTGGTTGTGGTCTGAGTGCCCTAATGTGGGGGTTTTATAAATGAATTCACATTGTGCACATAAGCGTGACCCACTGACTGAGCACCCCAAGCTATCTCAGTGGGTGCCTGCAAGTTTGTCTCTATGCGTTCACCCAGCTGGCACTTGGCCCTGATCAGAATCACCAGCAATTTTCCTTTTATGATTTTCCTCATTGTGCTACATTTATGCTCATAACAGCAAGGGCTTGCATTTGAGCATTTTGGTTTAAGTTTGCCTGTAGGTAACTTTAGCACTTGACTAGCCAACCCCTTGTCTATGACACTGGGCTCTTCTCACTCCCTAGCCCTGTGGCTGATGGCTGGGTCTACAAATGCTGCAATCTGCAGCCCTTGCCTGAGGGTGCAGTGAACGTTTTCCCTCTGTCAGTGTGACAATGCCTTCTTCTCATGCACCTCCTGGGGAACTTTTCATTTGCAGTCCTTGTGCAAGATACAGAGGACCTATTAATAAAGACAATTCTCTTGGGATGATTACACTCCCTGACTTCAAGCTCTACTACAAAGCCACAGTAATCAAGACAATTTGGTACTGACACAAGAACAGACCCACAGATCAGTGGAACAGAATAGAGAGTCCAGATGTAAACCCAAGCATATATGGTCAATTAATATACGATAAAAGAGCTATGGATATACAATGGGGAAATGACAGCCTCTTCAACAACTGGTGTTGGCAAAACTGGACAGCTACATGTAAGAGAATGAAACTGGATTACTGTCTAACTCCACACACAAAAGTAAACTCAAAATGGATCAAAGACCCAAATGTAAGTCATGAAACCATAAAACCCTTAGAAGAAAACATAGGCAAAAATCCCTTGAATACAAACATAAGCAACTTTTTCCTGAATACATCTCCTTGATCAAAGGAAACCAAAGCAAAAATGAACAAATAGGACTAGATCAAACTAAAAAGCTTCTGTACAACAAAGGACACCATCAGCAGAACAAAAAGGCATCCTAAGTATGGGAGGATATATTCGTAAATAACATATCTGACAAGGGGTTAACATCCAAAATATATAAAGAACTCACACACCTCAACACCCAAAAAGCAAATAAACTGATTAAAAAATGGGCAGAGGATATGAACAGACAGTTCTCCAAAGAAGAAATTCAGATGGCCAAGAGGAAAAGATGCTCCACGTCGCTAATTATCAGGAAAATGCAAATTAAAACCATAGTGACATATTACCTCACACCAGTTAGGATGGCCAATATTGAAAAGACAAGAAACAACAAATGCTGGCGAGGATGCAGAGAAAGGGAAACACTCCTACACTGCTGGTGGGAATGTAAATTAGTTTAACCATATGGAAAGCAATATGGAGGTTCCTCAAAAAACTAAAAATAGAAATACCATTTGACCCAGCAATTCCACTCCTAGGAATTTACACAAAGGAAACAAGATCCCAGATTTTCAAAAAGACATACACACCCCCTATGTTTATCGCAGCACTATTTACAATAGCCAAGCAACCTAAGTGTCCATCAGTAGATGCATGAACAAAGCAGATGTGGTACATATACACAATGGAATATTATTTAGCCATAAGAAGAAAACAAATCCTACCATTTGCAGCATGGATGGAGCTAGAGGGTATTATGCTCAGTGAAATAAGCCAGGCGGAGAAAGACAAGTACCAAATGATTTCCCTCATTTGTGGAGTATAACGACGAAGCAAAACTGAAGGAACAAAACAACAGCAGACTCACAGACTCCAAAAAGGGACTAGTGGGTACCAAATGGGAGGGATGGGGGAGGGCGGGTGAGGAGGGAGGGAGAAGGGGATTGTGGGGTATGATGATTGGCACACATGGTGTGTGGGGGGCGGTGGTCACAGGGATGACAGTGTAGCACAGAGAAGACAAGTAGTGACTCTGTGGCATCTTACTACACTGATGGACAGTGACTGCAGTGGGGTCGGGGGGGATCTTGATAATCTGGGTGAATGTAGTGACCACAGTGTTTTTCATGTGAAACCTCCGTAAGAGTGTATATCAATAATACCTTAATAAAAAAAAAGACTATTCTCAAGATCTGTCCATCTGCACTCATCATGATAAATAAGGAAAAACAAGTTGAACATAGCACCCCATTCTAGAGTTATACGGGGCCAAACCAAAACCTGTAATACCCAATACTCATTCTAACTCCCTTCATGTTTCAACATCATTCTATACCTTCTATAAAATTAGACTGAGGTTACTCCTGTTTCCTGGTAACCAGTATTTTATTTAGAATTTTAAAACTGGCTAACATGCTTGTTAAAAAGTTTGAAATGTATAATAAAAGGCACCTAATCTATGTGACATCTTATTACAGTTATTTCATTTTTAACTGATATTAATGTCTATTTTTCTATTTGTAAAACTAGAAATCCATACTCACATAGAAAATTTTGAAAACACAAAAAAAGCATAAAAACAAAATTTAAAAATCACTCAGAATCCCACCACCTTGAATTACATGGCATTGCATTTTGATGCATTTTCTTCCTTTTTCTCCCTCTTCATTCCTTTTAAAATAAACAGACAGATTGGCTCAGAATCCAATTAAAAGTCTCAGTGCATTGTAATTCACGGCTGAAAAAGAAGTCACAAAAGAAAACTGAGCTCCACTCACAAGGCCCTGCCTCTGGAACACAAAGAGGATGCCACTTCTCTTAATAATGAGTACCTACTGTGTGCTAAGCACTCTGCTGTGTACAGGAACAGAGATAAATGACCCAGGGCCTGCACAGTGAACTGTGGGAGGCAGAGAAATAAATGGACACGATGTGGTACAAAGAGCCCATGAGGGAGGTAAGCCCTGAGCACAGGGATCAGGAAAACTGGGCATGAGTCTCAAAGGACTGTGAGCTCAGTAGGCAATGAAGCATGCACACGCCACACAAAAAGAGAGAGCAGCACGTGCCAAACCTTAGCATCGGACAGATCAGCAGAGTCAGGAAATCGCCAGTCATTCCACAAAGCCAAGGCAACTATAGGGTTTTCCGCTGGAGATACGGCCAACTCAGCAACTTCTCCTAAGGTTTTGAGAATTTCTTTTATCTGGATCATTCTGTGTCAAAAGTCAAGGTATTGGCATCAAGACAATATTGATCTTCTGGATCTGAAGCTATGACCTATGGATGGTCCTCAAATCTTCTGCAGACTGGAATCAATCATTTCTAAGGGTGGCCAATGTCCAGTGCGATTGAAGACATATACTAAATGCCAGCCCAGGAAAGAGGCAATCTTGATCAGGTTTTGTTGCTTTTCTTCTCTTTTTTAGTTGAAAAATCTATTGGTCTAATCATCTACAGAGGTAATACCTACTTAGTGGAAAAGCACAGCTTCCTAAATTATCTACTTTAATAAAAACTCATGTAGAGGCAAGAAAATGAATAGTGGCTATATCCACTAACATACGTGCCTATATCTTCCCTTATTTATGTCTATACAGTCCTCATCTCCACCAGGCTTCTGGTCAGAGACGCTGCTGAATGCTGGTACTGCTAACACAGCAGTAATGAATGGCTAACAGGACATGTTAGACCAGGGATGCCAAACTGCCTTCATTTCACCTGCCAGATCCTGCTAGTTGGGCATGACTCCTACCAATCAAGGGTCAACAAACATTCTCTGTAGCAAGATAGTAGATATTTTAGGTTTTATATGCCATATCGTCTCTATGAAATATTCACTTCTGCTGTACAGTGTGAAAGCAACCACAGATGATACATAAACAAATAGGCATGGCTGTGTCCCAGTAAAACTTTATTTACAAAATCAGGCAGTGGGCCACATGTGATCTGATGACTCCTGGTAAAAAGCACTGAATGGAGAAAGACCTAACTAAGGCTACATTTCAGCTAAATGGTAAGAATGGAGACACAAGCTTACAATCTCCTTGTTGTATTAAATCCATCTAGGAGCTGAAACTTGGAGATAAGACCCCTTAGTTCTAATTTGGCTCTTTCTGTGTAATTTACCAGGCAATTTCAAGGCACTTGTTTAACCTCTTGTACTGGTTAGTGTTCTTGGTTGCAAACAACAGAATCCATTCTGGCTAGCTTAAGGCTCAAGGTCCCAAACCACACTTCAGGATTAATATAATAACTAAGGATCCAGGGGCTCCATCACAGACGCCTAGAAAATCAGATGCCTTCCCAACGTGCTGGCCAGTGGATCCCCTTAACGGGCACCACGGATTGCTCACTTCTGCATTCAAACCTCACTCTTGTGCATCTGAATAACAAAGTCTAAGTCACTTACCTGCTCCACAGCTGAAGAGAACTTCTGGGACAGGTTTTGGATTCTGTCTTGAGAAAACAATGCTCACAATATGGGAAACCAAGAAAATTTACAAATGGTGTGCAAAAGATGTTGGGCAACCATGGCTGACAGAAGTCCACAATGTTTTCCAATCTGGATTTCTTCCCCTATAAAACTGGCAACCTTGCTGTTGTACCAAACTTCTCAGTATGGTAATTTACAGGTGATATAAATGTTTAACTCCTAAAATAAGGAAGAATGATTTTTACTTTGACATAACTGGTTATTTTTAAACTCTCCAGGATTCCAACCTAACATGTGAGCAGATGTTGAAATACACAATCAATGGATGGCTTAAAGACCTAACTTCATCCTCATTTTCACTTGAATTCATTACTTTCTTTTCACCCACCTCCAAAGATAGCTTGCCTATACACTAAGGGGTAGAGGAAATCAGGGAAAACAGAACTACTCTTAATAACAACGACATTGATAACAAGAGCCTTCCCACTCATACTTTCACTATATATAGAAACACAACTGATGGCATTTTGTTCTCCTTGCAAGGTTTAAATCTTTCTTTTCCTTAAAGTAAAGCAAGCCAGAGGCCCCAGCACCCTGTGTGTCCCTTTGCAGTCCTGGCAGTGTCCTTTCCACTTTGGCAGCTTTATCACCTACAGTCAGCCTCTTCCGTAAACCAGGCAGGCATATTATTGAAACGGGTGTTTTGGTTCCCTGTGCACCTTTACTGCTGTTCTCATCTTGGTGTACAAAGGAGAAGGTTCTTTTATGGTTGTCGGGATAATTGATTCACTAGACTTTTCTCGGGTCTTTCAGAAAGCTTCTCACCTTATAACTTATTATGATTGTGAGCAATTCAAGCAGGTAATTTTCCAGACTTAATGAACGTGTCCCTTCTCTCACTTTTTAATGCTCTCCCCTACCCTGAGGACTCTCCATTCCTACCATCAGTCACTACAACTTTTGCAATTAAAACACCTCTTATTGGCCTCCTTCTCCCAGTTTCAAGAGTTTTTCTAGAGTGCATTTCCTCTACTTCAGACATCAGCTGCTGATACTTTTTAAATAAAAAATTACATAAAATATATATTTGCTCCTCACAGGTTTTCTTACCCATGGAGAAATCACTCCTTTTATTTAAAAACACACAAAGTTTATTCTAAATGATATCTGTCTTGTTCATTACTGTGTTCCCAGCCACAAGCTGGGCCGGGCCCAACAGGGTCCTCAATAAATACTTGTTGAGCTGATAGACAATTTAAATCCTAAATGCTAAATGTCTATATGTATTGCTCCAGATTGTGCTTCTGAGCCTTTATAGTCTATGGCACAAACACCCACAGCGCCCAGTATTAGCTAAAAACATCCATCACAGCAATGAACTGGAAACTGTCATCAATCTCTTTCTTAAAACAAGAGAGACAGAACATTGGTCACCAAGAGTCTAATTATTTGGCTAGAACATTGTATTTGCAGATTCACTAAATGTGCCATATCCACTTCCGTTGCTGTAAGTGATTGAAACAGAGTGGCAGGAATCCTTTGGCCTGTCCCTACTACCCAACAGTCTGCTGCGCTAAGGAAGCCAGAGCTCTCAAATAATAAATCACTCTCTGGTCATCGTTTTTGAGCCATTGGGTTTAGGATATGGATTGTTCCTTTTATTTTACATTTCGCAGTACAAGACCTGTAACACCTGGGTTATTCATTGAAGTTCACTGGTGAGTTTCCGAGGGCTAATACACAAAATGCTGTTTAACAGTGCAAAATATAGGAACAGGGGAGGAATCCATAGCTTTCATCAGCTTCTCAAATAAGTTAGTGACCAAAAAATTTCTGGCCTAAATGTAGGAAAAACTAGCTATGTCTAGTTTTTCTGTCTGTTTCACGTGGTCAAGCCAAAGGCAGTTGGAAAGGAACTGAGAGTGGATAGCATTTCCAGCTTGTCTGGGAGTTCTGTAAGTTCATGGTCTACAAGCATCAGACTCAAGATGTTGATCGACTTAAGCTATTCACCAAAAACTGTGCTCTGGAATTGTGGCATTATTCTAATTTCTGTACAATAAATATGAATCCAAGACAGCCAGATTTTTTGAAAATGACCTTTCTAAGGTGAGATTTAATCTATACCTAGAATTTCTGCCAGAAGTGCAAACTCTGCCCAGAATGCCACAGCAAGTCAACAGCTGGAGGTACCGTAGGGCATGTGTGAAGCCTACACTTCAGTCCATGCTGATGGCACTGAGTGGAGTTGTTCTAGGATCTGCTGGAAATCAAATGACTCTCCCAGGTTGGGGTAAAAAGACATGCTAATCCAAATTCAAGTAATGCAAGAGAATTGAATGTCCAGAAAACAAAGCTAATAGATCCATACTTAGAAGTGGTAGTCCTTTTTCAGTAGAGTTAAGCTTTTCTCGTAGTATAGGCACACTGACCTCTTTCGTGTTTCCAAATGCTGTGAGCTTGTCTCTGCAACCCATGTACATTGCAGAAATTAATCTCTTCTTACTCTTTCCAGCTTGGATCATTGTACCCTCTCACTCAAGGGAGAGGAAAAATGTGCAATACTTCCTCCTCCATCCCTCATCAACATACGGCTTCCAAGGAAGTCATTTGTTTCGGCTGGGATTGACACTATCTTTTTCATGTACATGTTCCCATCCAAGATGCGTTTCTTAAGAAATATGTTATCTATAAAGATTGGGGGAGCTCAGAACCAGCCTTCCAAACTTTTTTCTTTTTTTGATCTAAAACAACAAGGGGAAAATCACCACCTATGCTTGGTATTAACTATCAGCATATATATGCAGAACATGGTTTCTTCAAATAGAGTATACTTATAAAAATAAAAGCTCTGAGGCAAAGCATTTTTTTTTCTTAAACTAATACAGGAAACTAAATACAAAATCCAATATCTCTTTTAGCAAAAAACCTAGGTGTTACTGTGTTGTATATTTGAAACCAACATTAAGATTGTATATCAATGATACTTTAACTTTTTTTAAAAGGCAAAAAAAATCCCCACAAAATTTAGGTGTCACATTGGATGGTGGAGAGCCACAGAGTAAGATACGGATAGGTACTTTTTTATCTGTAGGATGGAAGGCAGGTGGACAGAGTATTTGGGAAGGGAGAGTTCAAAAGGCTTTAACTGGGAAAGTAAAAACTAAAGTAACCAGTATTTATATAATTAGCCCAAACAAAGTATTTCCTGAGTGGATTAAAGTTTTACATTTTCAATTACCCAGAACATCGCCTTACATCCCATTTTCATGCTACAGGCATAGATATGGGCCCAGCTATCTATGTGGGGGGTACAAATGAATCAAGAAAGAACGGAGAATGAGAAAGCTGCCAATAGCTTTAAACGATCATTCTGCATAACTTACCATTGGTAGAATAATTTTATAAGTGGAATATTTCTATAGCATCCATAAAATTCAGGACAAAATAATAAACATGAGTATTAAAAAATAAAGCTAACCAGGTATCATTTCATTTTACATAAACTAGAGATTGCATCCCCAGCTGGTCGGATGTTAAGACAGCTATTTCCATTTACTATGCCCTTTAAAGCCGTTTTAAAAGTACCAGCCTCTCTGCTCAATTGTAAAATGCCTGCTCGTTTTTTGAAGGAGTGCTTTGGAGGGTGAGAACGATTCAACTCTAAAATGGCTAAAAGACAGTTTTATGAATCTCACTGTGTCTACAAGATGAAGTATTCGGGTCATTATCATGTGCTTATATTTCCAGGATGTGAACAGACAGCTCCTGGCTTTGTATTGATGACTGCTTACGATGCTGGCACCTTTTGTGCTTCACAATAGGTAACACATCTGCAAAACCGCTCTCGGAAGCAGGAAAGGCAGCTGTTAACATTACACTCTTCCTGCATTAAAACCACCCCCCAGTTGTGAGCCTTGTGAATACTGCTGAGAAGACATCTTACCTGATCCCTGTTGATGAGCTTTGTGTGTATATATATATATGCAGTCTTCTGAAAATATCGTTGAAGCGTGTGGCCAGTCTACAATTATTAGCAAGAATTCCACCTCTTGTGAAGCAACAGAAGCCAAACCATTACAGCTTATAGACCTCCCAATTCCAACCTATTAGGCAACCAGTCTCCCATTGGGTTGGAAAAGGCTGAAGTTTGCATGCATACAGAGTTTAACCAAGAACATTCATTTCAGTAGAAGAGGACATCTCAAGGTGGTAAAAAGTCTTCTGCAGACAAGAGGATATCCACAGATTCCAAGCCTCAGGGTTTGATAAGCATATCCAAGATCTTAATCCTTGAGTTGCCACTGGTTTTGAGAATTGGTACAGTTGCCATCTGACGTGAGGCTGTTGGTTTCTTCAACGTTTCCCTCTAATCTGTGCCCAAAAGTTTGGGCCTTCTTGGTGCTTTGGCACTAGAAGCCTTCATGAGTCTGGCCTTTTCTTGACGCCCCTTTCATCCTGCCACTCACCTTCATCTTCTCCCACCACCTTCCCTTTGCCCAACACCCCAAAATTGCTGCTGTTACTAAGAAGAAGGGGAGCTGATAAAATGCTGTGTCTCTTTATTTTACTTGTTTCCTCTTCAAATGATTAGGCAAAAAAATAAGGCATAGTTCACAGAATCCTGTATGTTACAATGACTCAGCTTTACTCTCAAGCCAGCTGCCTTCAAAACCAAACCCTTTTCCTGCATGGCATAGTCTGTTTCACATTTGTTTGTCTCCTTTTTTCTGTATTGCCAGACGAACCAGGCTAAGAGAATGTGGCTGCCCTGTGGTTTGAGCCCATTGCTCCGCCAACTCCTGGCCCAGGGGAGGATTGGTAAGTATAGCTTGGGGCTAATGTAAGGCCACATCTGCCCCCCACACCTCACACACACCCCTAAAAAAATCGCTACCAATAAATAAATACAAAAGGATACTGTCCAATTTAGCAGTCTTCTCAAATCTGTGACCACTTGAAATTTGAACTCAGGATCTAGCCTTGCTTTCCAGTACTCATCCTACAATAAAGATGACAGCAAGTGCAGGACAACAGCCTGCCACCATAAGCACACGGGGTAACTTAGGAGAGTTCCACTTACTGCACCAGGCAGAGGCAAAGAGAAAGCAAGAACGCTTAGAACATGGGGCTGTTTCCACCAGCCATTAGTGAGCATATGTCCAGTTAGCATGAGAGACAGGAGACACCAATTCCTATTTCCTCAGCTACTGTAGCCTCAGCGTCTGGATACCTCTCACAACATGAGCGTCTGGCTACGCTGCACATAATTCTGTAACAAAAAGACAGGAATGACCATGTAGTATGATCCTTAAAAAGAGCCCAACCACTTCAATATAAATGCACATAGAACACTTACAGGACTGTATATATACTATTGTATTTATTGCTGTTTATACATGTTTAAAATTATTTTCAAGGGTAGTTTTGACAGTTGATGATTTTGCACTGCCTTTACAACCTCTGATAGTTACAACTCATCTGTGATAAAAGAAGTAAAGGAATTAAAAAGCTTGAAGTATAGGATACCATAGATGGTATCACCCATTTGAGGGCTTTTTACGAAAATATTTATCACACCTCAGCTTATAAAGGTAGTTTTAGAGGTCATTTCATCCAGAATATAGTCAGTATCAGTCCAGGATCAGTCGGTATATGCTGCAGTAATATATAACCCCCAAGTCCCAGTGGTTTCAAAAACTAGCAAGGGTTTGCCTCTGCTCATGTCTATTGTGAGTCAGCTCTGGTTCTGCTCTGCACCATGTTCTTTTGGGGCCCAGGCTGACCACACATTGACAGTTGTTGTGGAAAACAAAAGAGATATAGCCAGCCAAGCCTTTCTCTTACAACTTTGCCTGGAAGTGGCAGAGGGTCCCTTCTATTTGCATCTCATCCGCCAGAGCAAGTCATATGACCATTTTTTTTTAGTTTATTTTGATATCATTAATCTACAATTAAATGAGTAATATTATGGTGATTACACTACCCCCTTCATCAGGTCCCCCCCAACCCCATTACAGTCACTTTCTATCAGCATAGTGAGATGCCATAGAGTCACTACTTGATATGACCATTCTTGAGTCCAACAAGTTGGAGCTGTGTAACTCTTCTGCAGAGAGAGGAGAATGGAATATTCCAAATATTCCAAAATTTCTCTTTAGTATTTCCCTACAACAACCATCTGACCAATGCTTAGGACCTCCCTACCCCTTAAAGAAACTCATCTTTCAGTCAGTTCTAAGTATTAGAAATTTCTTCCTTAGCTTGGTTACAAATCTATGTCCTTGAAGCTTCCAGCCATTGCTCCTCATTCTGTGCTCTGTCAATGAGGGCAAATTTAGTTATTTTCCATGGGGCAGCTCCTCAGTGATCAGAAACACCCTTCAACTATTTCTCATATGACACGGCTTTCAGTATTTTCTCAATAATTTTATTTTATTTTTTCCAATTCTCTATTCCAGTACCAGCTTTCCTTAGTATTCTCTCTGTCTTGTAGAACTTTTTGCACATCTGGCTTCTAGCAATGTGTTTTTACCACCAGATTCCCTGCACTCAGTCCAAATGCCTGTCACAGTGCTTACAGTCTCCCTCCCAACGTCCAATGAACAAGATTCAGCAGGAAGACACACAGTTATGGCACCCTCGGTATCTGTGCTCCCCGGCACTGTTTGTACCTCATTAGTAAACATTTTCTTGAAATTATCTTGGATACTCATTAAATATTATCAGCCTCTTAGAACAAAGGATAATTATGAGTTTAATGAAGCGTGCACCAGTTGCTCAAGTCTAACGTTTGTTTCTCTGCTGGGACCCCATTTTACTTTGCACTTATCCTTCAGCAAAGCTACTCTACAAAGTCACTTTGGCAATAAGAAGTATTTAATTAGATTAATGAATTTTTATCGCCTCTCCTAGGGATTAGGCTTGTTAAATCCTGGCGACCAAAGAACAACAGATTTTTTATTACTGAATGTTTGGGGAGGCACTGGCTACGGCGGTCCTCAGAAGTCAGGCTGCTCTGGGCAGTTCTACCTGGCATCCCTTGGTAAGCCGGAGATATTTGGCAGGGACAGTTAAATCACAGAAATCAAAATGCAAATGAAATCATGTGCACCCCAACCAGGGCTCTCAGCAGCTGTCTTTCTGTCAGAGGCTCCCGACTTATTGTACCCTGACAAAACGTGCCCCTCTTCTTCTATCTGCATGTGTTTGGGAGGAAAGGGAAAAAAAGCCTATAACCAGGACACCTAGCTCTTCAGGAAGTCATGAGTATCCACCGATCTTTCCCTAAGTCATCGGTGTGGTGATTAATAATAAGGCAGGAGGGGCAGATTTTATTCAGAACAGTTGTGTTCCAAAGATGTTCCAAAGATGTTAAGCGATATACACATGTAAAACAATTGGGTAGCTTTCATAACGAAAGCTTTGAATAATGGCAATATCTTTCATCTAGAAACTTCAGAGCACTAAAAAAAAACAATCCACCTCTCTCCCCATCACATCCCCAACACACAAGGCAGCTTTGAGCACCAACAGCCCCACTTAATGAATGGAAAAACTGAGGCACAAAGGCCCAGAAGTGACCAAAGTTGTAAAGCAAACCTGGGAATAGTTCTGTGACGGCGGAACTGATATTCTTTCCAGAGTATGCAAGGCCAAATACAATCCCCAAATCCTCTTTGGGAGTTTTTACAGAGAAAGGACTGGAAATAGGACCTCAAGGGAGATCAGAGACTCTCTGGGGTGATATATTCTTGATCAGAGCAAAGAGGCAGTAAGACCACTTGCCCTCAGGGGGAAGTTCAGACTAAAATATAAACAAGGAGACACCCATAAATGTACTCAATTTGTAAACATCTAGAATTGATTACAAAACATATATGGTGACCATATAATTTATCACCTAAATTTTTGAGAAAGGAGGCACCACTAATAATTACACGAATTGTACCTCTCTCGTTTCTTTCCAGTTAGCCTAGAAATCAAAGTTCTACAGTCTTTGAAGTAAGTATTATCACTTACACACTGCCCAAGCATTAAAAAAAAAAACTCACATTTTGATGAAGGACTTAGGAGAGAAGCAGAACAACCAGAATACAGAAGTATTCAGTACCTACAAAAATGTGAACCAGGTTGACGGTCATTTTCTTTCCTAAAATCAGTCTTATTTTCTAACACTTCAGATAGAAGAAATGCTGCCTGTGAATAGATAACACAGGCTCACTTATAATCTACTTTCTCTCTTCCTTCCAATTAAAAAAAAAAAACAATGTTCTTTGCTGCCCGTGTTTAGCTGACCTGGTTAAAGAGTCACCAAGCATGGAGCATTTAGGGACTCTATTGACCTGTACACACATTTATCACCATGCTACCAATAGTTTATGTCCTTATAGAGACGATTGGACTGGATGCTCTCACAAAGGAGGGATCCCTGGTGGGGTGACTAGTGCAAATAGCAGCACAGAAGGGGAATCTTTGAGGAAGTTTTGCTTAAGGACCCAGAATAAGAATCCACACACCGCCTCCAGACCGATTCTGTTCAACAGAACTTCCTGAGATGACAGAAATATTCTACATCTGCGGAGTCTGAGACAACAGCCACTTGCCACATGTGGCTACCATGCACTGAAATGTGTCTAGTGTGACTGAGGAACTAGGGGTGTAATTATTTAATTTTTTATGACTTTACGAGTCGCATATGGCTAGTGGTTACAGCACCCAAGTTTAGACTACTTTGTTTTCTAGCGATCAGTAGATGCTGTGTTTCTTTTCCACACTGGAAACCACCTTGTCTTTAACTAGGAAAAGGGTCACACCTGGAGTGCAGCCTGCCAAGAAGGGAGCAGGCCCTGGGGAACCTTTTCATTGCGATGGCAACGCTCAAGCAGAGCAGTGATTCAGCCGTGCCAGCTCTGGGGCCAACCTCACAACCTTAAAGGACGGACTCGAAAGAGTGCAGATAAAGCAATACACACACACAGATACACACACACACACACACACACACACACACACACACACACACACACGGGAAGTAGAAACGTGTGGATCTGCCAAACCATGGAAAGCTCATTCAAGAGACTAAATGCTCTTTCTTCTCTCTGCAGTTAAGACACAGTTTAAAACAGCTGAATGGTTGCCTTTGTGCTAATATCATTTAATGTTACGTTTGAGTGGCAGGTCTGTTTCATCAAAGTAGCAGGATCTGTGCTGGTTTGGATGGCTTTTCCTCCAATGAAGACAGCCAAGTGACTACTGATTGAAAGCTCTTTTCCGCTCCTTTGCTGAACAACTCTGGTGTCAGACTACCCCCTGCTGGACAGAGCAGGAAGAAAAATTAGGGACCTTAAATAAAGACCATTTCCTGTGTTGAGTGTCCTATTTTACTCATGGTTTAGGAGGCTGTCACTCTGTGCAGACTGGATAAAATTACAAGGCACTGGCCTCGGTTATATCTTTTCATTTACTCTGGATCTTGCAGAACGACTCTGCAGAGGTGTCCCTACCAAGGGTAAAGTTTTCTGTACCTTTTTATAGCAGGCTTACCACTCATCACAGGGTCTACTGGCTTTATGAAGGAAGAGCACGTGTTTTATGAAAAACCAAAGCTGGATAAATCATCAAGGAGTGAAAATTAATGCATCTCACACACCCACACCCACACGTACATCAATTCAACACATGGACATCAGTTGACAAACCCACCCGACATCATCCTTTAGTCAGCAAACCGGGCTCTGAATGCAGCCAACTGGGACTTTCTGGCACCAACCTATATTTGCCACATCAATATAAATGCTTTGCCATAAAGGCATAATAAAAGGAAAAGTTTCCTTTACTATGAAGGTGTTTGCTAAAGTCCAAAGTAAAACCAACTGAATTTCAGCACAGCTTGGGCCTACAGTCCTGATGGCACTTAGGTGGAAAGAATTCATCCAAATACATCCTCAGCACACAGAAGCCACAACGAGGACGTCATCAGAATAATCAAGTAGTACCAGCATGCCAGACGCTATTCGGTTTCATTTAGATGGACCTCGCTCCTGGCCTTGGAGTCACAAGGCAGACAAACCAAGCCCAGTGGCAGGAACAGGTTATACTGAGAGAGAGAGAGAGAGAGAGTACCTATCCCTAATTAATGAAAATGGGATGAATTTCCCATTTTATTCATTTTTCTTGCTTCATCACAATGATGCTTTGACAAGATCCTGGCCCACGGTTACCGAAATCTTTGCCTCATTTAAGCCAAATTTGTTTTCAAGAAAATGACACATTGCTAAAGCAATCACACGTCCAGTCATTAAATCAGCTGCGGGGTCTGAACTGGATGGACTGGAAATGGAGAAACGCTGCCACCTGCGAATGGGCGCCCACCGATGATGACTGAGCCTGATCTCCGTGGAGCTGCAGAGCCCTGGGCTGTTCTGGAATGGGGGCGCTGTTCCTCATCACAGGGTCTTGTGTCATGCAAAGGGGAAGGGCTCGAGGCGGGTAAGCAAACATTAATGATAACAATAAAGCCCGTGAGGAGACCAGGCTAACTTCATGGTCACCGCCTCTTTGAAGAACAAAAAAGACGACATCACCGGAGGTGAATGATCATGGTGTAACACTATCAGATCCAGGGAATCCAGACCTTCTCGAAGGGCTGCTGTCTCCAACCTGTACTGGCCCCTCCGGGCTCTGCTTTTGTTGGGACCTTCGCGGACAGACCTGTTGTCTGCCACCTACACACACACACACACACACACACACACACACACACACACACACACACACCAGTGTGTCTTGAATGCTTCAGTGATCCTGTTCACAGGACAGAGTCACATAGGAGACTTTGAAACTGCAAGTTAGAAGACTCCGTATGCACTTCAAGGTATTTTGTGGACATGGTCATTTTATCCCTTGGCCATAAACTAAGAAAAGCTTAGGCCACCAGGTGAGGGCATCGCAGAAATCAGCCTACCTGCTCTCAGAAGCAGGCTCGTCTGCCAAGGCTAGCCCAGCTAGATTAAGGGAGACGAGGTGATCTTCTCCATTCTTCCACCTTTACTCCTTCTGTGTGAGGTGAAAGCAGGAATATCTACTTTGCTGACAAAGGTATTTTGCGAATGCTTGAAAAGCACCCTGACAGGGCAAAGGGACAGGTGTTACTGGAGTGACAGGGTATGGCAGTGTATGAAATCTTTGCCTTGTTTAAACCAAATTTATTTTCGAGAAAATGACACATGGCTAACGCAATCGCATGTCCAGTCATTAAGTCCACTGTAGGGTCTGAACTGGATGGACTGGAAATGAAGTAATGCTGCCACTTATAAAAGTGTCCATCTGCCAATGGGCACCCACCAATGATGACTAAACCTGATCAGACCACAGACCACCCCACACGTAGCTGGCTGCCTGCTGCTCCAGCAGCTGATGGTGGCTTCAGGGGTTCTGTTTGGCCCCAAGCACCAGAGCAACTCATGCACTTCTGTCTGCTACGCGACTATTCTATCACCAAAATGAGGAGAAGGTACACACGACTGCGTGCGCTGAGAGCAAGTGCTGACAGCCGGTAGACACGGGGCCACCACAGTACATGGACAGCCTTACAGGCAGACCTCTAAAGGCCTTACGATGGAAAGTAGTGAGCTACAATGCATTTCCCAAGATCTTTTCATTAATGAAGGCTTTACATCTCTCCAAACACATTAATCAAGGCTTTCACTCGTTAAAAATAAGCCATCCAAAGGGGGAAGCATCTGGAAGGAAAAATACTGCATCCATCTATTTAAGATCTAGGGCTGACAGTAAAAAGAGACAAATTCTTAAGGTATTTCAATAGAAATTCTTAAGATAGATTTACATTCATCAAATAAATAATCACAGGCTAACTGATCTATTTTCTTGGCCACTTTGATGACTGATGTTGATCGGTCTGGTTTTAGCTAGAGTGTTTAGTTGTTTTTTTCTTTTCAAGACTGTGGTTTAAGATCAGAACTATATGAGTCTCAGTTCAGTTCATTCACTCTTTACTAAGCTGCCTCTCTGGTAATGACAACATTTACTGTAAGTGCAGTATGTGCCTGGCACCATGCTAGCATTTTACGTGAATTAACACATTCAGGCCTCAGGACCAACTTACAAGGTAGACTTCATAATTATCTCCCATTTACATATGGAGAAATGAGGAACTTGGCCAAGGTTACTTTAGCAAATAGAAACAGAGTCAGGACTGGAAGTGGATTCACACACGGAATCAAGTTATCAATAATAAACAAATGTGTATATATGTGTGTATATGCAACTATTCAGAGCTAGGCTTTATGGTACATAAGAAATGTGGGTAACAATTTCTAAACCTTCAAAAGGAAGAGGTAGTCAATCTATGCATGTTGACCATCCTAACAGCCAGTGTAAATCTTGTCCAGTTGGTTTTAGTTACCTATGTCTGGAATAGTGAACATTTAACAAGCCGAATATACTCGGTACAGCCCTTAAGTGTCTTTGTCTGTATTCTGTAGAATACTATGTATGTTAACAAGGGAGTCTCACACCAGTCTTTGACAAACTGTGCCCTTGATGTTTGATTCAGTGTTGCTGGTTTCTGATTTAATACAAAAAATAATTCCAACCTAATAAATCTGTTTAAAGAAGAAGGGTGAGAAAAGAGACAGGCTATGACTGTCTTCATGTTCTGATATTAAAGATACAAGTTTAATCGCTCACAGAGTTTTCATTCCCTTGGCGGAACCATACGCAGTGTCAATGGGCCCATCTTTTCCTCTGTGACAGGGATGATGTTAATTTTTCCCAAGTCATGTGTGAACGGACCAGGGGAAGAAATACAATCAACCCACCCAGAAATTGGACGTGCAAAGGTTCCTGGTCATGGGCTGGAAATAACGCGGAATCTGCTTAGAGCTAAGGTTTGGACAGCATCTATTTTGCCTGGCACTGAGAAGAATTATTTTTAAAAGAGAGGAAAGGGGAGAAGGATAAAATAGAAATCTAATTTTGAGAAATAAGGATTAAAGGTTCCATTATTCATGCTGCTTTCGCTGTATATATTGAGTTAACAACATGTGATTTTACTGGATGAAAATGTGGGCCACATGCGAGGACAGTATGGTGCCCATCAGTCCCCACGGCGACCGTAATGAGTGCGGGTTAGTGTCTGGCCGGTGTGAGGCTGTAAACAGTCCTGGGTTTTGAGCCGGTGTAACAAGGGGAGATTGTTCCTGGACTTACTGGGGAGCGCAGATAGTTTCTGCCATGGGAAAAGCAAGCAGCCCCCTTCTCTTCCTGCTTATCTCCTCATCATGTGCGAATTGTGGGCCCCAAAGTGCAATCTCCCGGCAGGGGAGCCGGACTGCAAGCTCCTCCGAGTTGGCTGCCTGCCTCCTTTTATTTATTTATTTCTTCTCTCTACACACTGTTTTGTCAATACTTGAGAGGTAGGTGTTTCTCCGCCTGCACCCCACCTCCACTCCCCTTCTTTTCCCTAGGGTTAGGGGTCACGGGAAGAAAAACCAGTTAACCAGGTAGGTAAAGAAAACCCTGAGAAGCCCTGTGTGGATCAATCCACTGTGATGGCACAAGGAGAAGACAAAACTAGTAATAAACTCACTCCTGAGCTCCGTGATGAGTCCCAGTCGATGCCAGCTTCAGCGAGCCCCAAGGGCAGACAGCGAAAGACAGGCCGAGCACCAGGGACAGGGCTAGCATGTTCATAAGATCAAAACATTATTGGGCCAATTAGCAAGGTTCAGCCACTTAGGAACTAGCTTAGACAAAAATTACTGTCCCAACGTTAAATTTCCTGAAGCTGATAGTTGTGCTGTGGTTATGTAAGAAACTATCCCTGTGCTAAGAACACCCATGGACGTGTTTAGGGAGAAGGGACCATAGTATATGTAAATTATCCTTAAAGGGTTCAGAAAAATTAGTCTGAGTAGAGACACATTTATATATATATCATACTTAAGAGTATAAATATATGTATATGTAAAGAGAGAGAATGCAAAGAACACAGCAAATGGAGTAAAATGATAGCAATAGGTGAAGAGAGCTAAAGACCTCAGGGTGTTCTTTGTACTATTCTAATGTTTGCCAAGTTTTCTGTAAGTTTGAAATTATTTTCAAATGAAAAGATTTTTTTATATATTTAAGGGCTTCAAGTCAGTATTGCATCGTCCTCACTTATTTTATTTGAATAGATGCTCAAACAGGCGAAAATCACACAAAGATGCACTGGCACGTTTTACCTAAGTAAATTGCCTCCTTATTCTGAGTTTATCTGTTCTACTAGAACCAACACAACCCGTACTCAGAATCTTCCCCGATTTCTAACAAATGAAGGGGTTATTGATGGCAGGCATGCCCAGTACCGACAAATTTTCATGGATGAAAGAAAATCAATAAAACAGAACCGCAGCTACCTTAAGCTATAGCCTGTTCAACATTGGGATTCTAAAGCAATTTTACATTTGGAAATTCCCGATTATGGTCGTACCTGTCTTACTCTAGTATCCCACCACAGAAATAAAGTACCCAATAGATGGCATTCCGAAAGTGTTAAGTCTAAGGCATACACTGCCCCTTTATTTAACTAAGAGTGCTTTTAATATCTCTTCACTGAGAGCCCACACACAGCCAATGGTCGGCTACTCAATCTAGACTATCACTTCGTTATAGGACCTGAATAAAGATCTTGCATTTCTCTCTATTTGACCTCTTTCTGACACGATGATTGGACAAAGAGTTTGTGACTTAGCAAAGGCTGAAGCCACTTAGGCTAGGAGGAGGGGCTACGGACCCTGGGAAGCAACCACCTTCACCAACAGAGTAACTTTTTTTCGGCTCCATGTCAGGGTCTTAAAACGTAGGATCTGGTTAACCTTTTACAAATATCTAGAAGGAAGAGCATTAGGCAAAGTGAAGAGGAGCCGTAGGGGACCCAGCTGGGGTTCTGAGGTATTTACCAGAATTCCCCCTCCTGGCGGGTCCTGAACTCCAACTGTCCCCCCACCCCTGGGAGAGGCTGCTATACAGTTTGCCCAGTTTCTCACGCTCCTAGCTGCCAGTTTTCAGGAAGCAAATGCCCAGCATTTGATGTCAGCTTCACCTCTCTGGACGTGCCCTCCCTTCCGGATCTTCGTGCCTCAAGCCCTTGCTACTTCAGTACTTGTCCACTGCCTTCCAAACAGATGACTGGTAACATTTGTCATCCTGTTGTAGATACTAGTTGCTCTCATCAGGAGAGATGGGCTGAAATAAAATCATCTGCCATCGCTGAAGGTGTCAATGTAATTATTAAGTGGACAAAGTAGGATGCAAAACTTGGCCAGAGAGAAACTTGAAATTTGTTAGTAAGACAGTTACAAAAAAGAATCAGGAGTTGACATCCAAATTATATAAAGAGCTCACGCACCTCAACAAACAAAAAGCAAATAGGCCAATTAAAAAATGGGCAGAGGAGCTGAACAGACACTTCTCCAAAGAAGAAATTCAGATGGCCAACAGGCACATGAAAAGATGTTCCACAGAGCTAGTTATCAGAGAAATGCAAATTAAAACCACAATGAGATATCACCTCACACCAGTAAGGATGGCTGCCATTAAAAAGACAAACAACAACAAATGTTGGCAAGGATGTGGAGAAAGGGGAACCCTCCTACACTGCTGGTGGGAACGTAAACTAGTTCAACCATTGTGGAAAGCAGTATGGAGGTTCCTCAAAAAACTCAAAATAGAAATACCATTTGACCCAGGAATTCCACTCCTAGGAATTTATCCTAAAAATGCAGCAGCACAGTTTGAAAAAGACAGATGCACCCCTATGTTTATCGCAGCACTATTTACAATAGCCAAGAAATGGAAGCAACCTAAGTGTCCATCAGTAGATGAATGGATAAAGAAGATGTGGTACATATACACAATGGAATATTATTCAGCCATAAGAAGAAAACAAATCCTACCATTTGCAACAACATGGATGGAGCTAGAGGGTATTATGCTCAGTGAAATAAGCCAGGTGGAGAAAAACAAGTATCAAATGATTTCACTCATCTGTGGAGTATAAGAACAAAGAAAAAACTGAAGGAACACAACAGCAGCAGACTCACAGAACCCAAGAATGGACTAACAGTTACCAAAGGGAAAGGGACCGGGGAAGATGGGTGGGAAGGGAGGGATAAGGGGGAGAAAGGGCTATTACAATTAGCACACATAATGTAGCAGGGGTGGGGGTGGGGTGGGAGGATACGGGGAAGGCAGTATAACACAGAGAAGACAAGTAGTGATTCTATAACATCCTTCTATGCTGATGGACAGTGACTGCAATGGGGGTATGTGGTGGGGACTTGATAATAGGGGGAGTCTAGTAACCGTAATGTTGCTCATGTAATTGTGTATTAATAATAGCAAAAGAAAAAGAAAAAAAAAGAAATCATCAGCTATGTGTTTACATACCATTAGGCATGATTTTTATGTTCCCTAAAAGTAGGATTTAGTTGAAGGAACTAGGAGTGTTGTTCTGCTCCTCTCAGAGCTAAGCTGCCAGTGAGGCTGCATCCACACAGGGACCACCCCATACAAAAAAGAAAAAAAAGAATCAAAGAGTGAAAGGATGTGACTTTTAGAGACATGCAAGTAGACTTAGCCTTAACAAAAAAGACTTGGAAGAACACAGTCCGTTGCTCAGGAAGAGGCCATGGAGCTCTCTTCCTCACCCTTTTCCACCTCTAAACACTGGGTGATGCTTTTGCCCCAAACTTTGCACAATCAGGGACAGAAAGAGGACCGCAGTGAGTTAAAGCAGTTTTTCCAACTGTACAATGTGAATAATAAAAATAGATATTTCACAGCATGGGAGGCTGTGAGGTAGCATTTATTGAGTACTTACTCCATACCAGACACTGTGCAAGCATTTCACATTCAGTTCTCACCACACAGCCCTTGAAGAAGTACCATGATTCTCTCCATTTGACAGAGGAAAAAAGTGAGAAAGGAACTTGCCCCAAATCCCACACCTAAAAAGTGGCAGAGCTAGGATTCGAACCTGAGCAGTCAACTGCGGGTTTGAGGAACCTTTATGCACTGCAAAGAATGGCACTGCCTGGGCAGGGTAGCTTTGCAGCCAAAGAAGCTGAAATAGGCACAGTTTGCATCTTATAAGGTGAAATACCTACATTTCAGTGTCTCTCATCTGGTGCCCTTCGCTGTGGCCCTACTTGTGGGCTGGTGTTTGACCTCAGCTCCCACTTCCGCAGGCTCCCAGCTCATGGACATCCATCGCCTCTCTCTTCCACCTCCCCGAAACAAGAAAGCTACATTTGACTCCTTCCATGTGCCAGATGCTGGGATTAGCTCTTCGTGCCCTTTTTCTCCCTGGGGGGTTGGTTTTATTATCCCCGTTTAATGGTTGAGAAAATAAGGGGCCAAACCATTCGTTAGCTTGCTTCTGCTTCCTCCAGAGCCTGTCATCTTTTCACCCAGTTGTACTGATTCCTCTCTTGATCTGAAAGACAAGGTTAGATTTCTAAGAAGTATTTCTGAGGTCCTCTAAAATCAGTATCTCAGAAAATAGGAGGCCAGGTCCTTGACTGGCAATAGATTCTTATGGGAAAACCCTTTTCAAAGAGAGCTTTTCTTTTGTAAATTAAAATCTTCTGAAAAATAATGAATCTTGCCAATCTGACAAATAGAATAGTTTGACCTAAAATTCACCTAAGAGAAAGCTTTATTTCTATCTCAACAAGTGATGGAAAACCAAAGATTGGTATAAAGACACGCTACATCGTATTAGCTAAAAGAATACAAAATTTAAAGAGTGTGGTGTCTGAATTTCTCCTGAAGTCACGGCATGAATATTCCTCTCTCCCAGCTTCCAGGGCAGCGCTGAGGAAGACAGTGACTGCTAGGAAGGGCTTAGGGGCAGCCTGGACTGTTTCCACAGCAGGCAGATGTCAGGGCTCTCCTCCTAGGAGGTTGGAGAGCAAACATAAAGGAATGGGAATTAAACTGTTCATGCCTGGTTATAAAGACTGATGTCTGGGGACTCCGACAAGAAAATTAAAAATCTTCTACATTTCATGGTTTAGTGAAAAGAACACTAACTTTCAAACCAAGGGCTGCGTCAGCCTCTTAACCCACTGTGTGACCTTGAACAATTTGCATAACCTCTCTGTGCTTCTGCAGCTTCACTGGTATTACCCTCACTTGAGGATACCATGAGGATGCATGCGAGAGGGCCCGGGAACCTCAGCTGGCCTGTAAAAGCCACCGAATGAATGTTGGACCACACGCTCCCTTTCTTGTGTTAACCTCTCAGAGCCGTGGCCCTGGGTCACCAAAGCAGTGGGTCCCAGATTCGAGCATGCAAAGAGTCAGCCAGGACACTTGTTAGAACAGACATGCCGTTGATGTGATGCAGCAAGTCAAAAGTGAGACTGACACCCTGCAGCCCCTCTACAGCTCAGTTTCCTAAGATCCCATTTTCAAGACCACCACCCAAGGCCTTTCTAACACGGCCCCTGTTAGGGCCCAAACCACCCCGGAGAGCTGGACCTCTCTAAAATGAATGCATGAACCAGCTTTTTCTCCTTTCCTTGTCTATCTATCTGCCTTGGCCACAGTGCCCAGCAATCCCTGCTTGCTTCCTCCCAGAGTGTTTCCTGTGCCATTCGGGTGCACTGGCTGGCAGAGCAGACTGTCAGTTCCACAGCACCCTCCCTGTCTGGGCAGATTTATGCCACCATCAGCTGCTTCCAAAAACCTAAATCATGCCCCAGACAGTCTATAAAAAGGGGACCTTAGGCCAAAAAAGGTAAGTGGGAAGTAGAGTCCCTCCATGGCAATGAAAGTCCTTTGAAATGACTTTTCACTTCTAAGTATTTTAAAGAAATACTATTTCCCACCCCAATGCCTGTGAAGTTTTGCTAATAATGCTATTTAGGAAATATTCAGATGAAGTGTTATCTGGATTATCAAATTCCATAAACAAGACCTGTATATTATTTTGACCAAAGATTTTTGCTGTTGTTTATTTGCTTAACAAAAACAGCTGCTAAATGAACACAGCCAACCTCACTTACTTACACTCTCTCTCATTCCTTCCTAACTGGTGAGAATGAAAATAAGCAGTAGTCAGTCCACTACACACACAGGAAGATGAGGAGGCGGAAGAGGGCCACCAGGGAGAGAACGTCAGGGTATTGTTTTCTCTGTATTACAAAGGCAACACGCAGGGTGTTTCTGTGTGCAGAGCTGCAGAACAGTCCCAGATCCCACTTACGTTTCCAGATCTTAAACTTGACTGGGGATTAAAACAGTACGTTGAAGCCGGCAGCACAAACCAAAAGGGATCACGTCAAATCTCAGCTGTGCACACCGTCGCTCCAACCACTCACCTGTCAGCTATTGAGCAAAACACTAACATGCCTGATGACTCTCGCGTTAGCTCCAGCTGATCTACTGGGCGGTGCGTCAGCGGCCGCACCATGATTACCCCAGGACTCTAATCAGTGTCTGTGACAAAGACATGCAGCGGTCCTGACGGGGAAGAAACAAAGCAAAATAAAGCAGCCCTTGTAGACTCACTAAGTCACATGTAGAGTCTATCTCACAGCTAAGAATTTCTCTTCCCTCTTCCTCCTCCCTCTTCTCTTTCCCTCTCTCTCATATTCACACATACTACTTTTCCAACAGAAATCCCTCTTCTTCCAAAATACCAACGTCATCACCAGCCACTTCTGTTGTGTTGCGCCCAGGGCCTTCTCATAGCCGTTCCTGAAATAATATCCGAAATCAGTCAGACAAAGGCAAGCATGAGAAAGAGTAAGATGAGGTCTGTGAGTGCTCTGAAAATTGCAGATGCGGGCTCAGCGAAGCCACAGAGCTCCCCCTAATGAACGGCCCATGACTGAAGAAGGGGAGAGCCGGAAGCTTTATATTGTCCCACAATTCCATGGAAGGAACACAAAACCAGCCACTTCTCAGAGGCTCATCTTGTTCAAGATCATCTCGTCCCCCTCACCTGCTGTGCACAAGTCTCCCTACCAACCCCAGCGGGCTCCACGTCACAGTCCCACTTGTCAAGGCCGCCTGCTGGGGCGCCCATGCCTCCCCAAGTGCGGCCCATGCCTGTGACACAGTGAAGATCCTTCATGCTGAACCTGGCTTAGCCGGTGTCACGCTGTCCTAAGTACCAGACTGTCGTGGAGGACTCTTGGGAGCTGTTTGAAAAAGCATATTTCGGTCCTGATTTAAAGGACTGCATTTCTCCTGAAGGCCAGCTGCTGGCTGACGCCTGGGCCACCACGGCCCTCTTCGAAGCATCCTCCCGCGTTTCTCTGAATCGTCACTAATCCTCTGGCCGAGCAGCAGTCAGCCAGCTTGCCGGAGGTTGGTTTGCCCACTGAGAGGACAGGCCCCGGGGATCTGCTCTGCTCCGGTGTTTTGGGTTCTGTCCTTGAGAACCCAAGGGCACAGAGAGTGCTCCGAAAAGCACAGGAAGCTCCCACGTCAAGGAACATGAGTGCCGCTTACTGCAGCTGACGGAAGCCCCCGACTCATTCAGGGTCTCATCCCAGCCAGAAGAAATGAGGATGTGGCCCCCACCCAAGCTTCCTCTGTCTGTCACCCTCTTTCAAATCTGACTCCAGTCAGCTCCGCAGGACCTGAGTCCTGTCCCAGGGCCCCCACATCTCATGCTCTGGGCACCAGACTTCTACTCTACTCAGCCCTCCACCCGCAAATTCAGAACAGTCACTCACTCCCAGAACCACCATTAGGAGACAACATAACAAATACACTAATCCAGAGGTGGCAAATTGGAGGCCCATGAGCCCAGCCATATCAGAGTGGTCAGAGAGATTTTTTGAGACCATGCAGTGTTTTCAAAAATTCTGGATTAATTATCAACATTTAAAAATCAGGATATTCCACATACTGATCTTTTTAAAAATGAGGCAAACCAATGGCCTGGACCCCAAGCCCACCTACTCACAATGTCTGAGCCACAGCTGTCCTCAAGGGGAGGCATATTGTGCCAGCCCTCCCCTGCAGCCCACCTCCTGCAAGTTACTGGCCTGGCCCCTGAGGCACTGTGTTTGCAACCATGAATTAATCAGATACATAACACATTAACACACATTAGTTTATTTGGCACCTCTCCCAGGTAACATCTTAACCCAGTTAAAATGCCTGTCTATGGAAGACTCCTAAGAATTGATTTTAATGAAATCTGATAATGGGAAGGTCAATGGGGGAAAATATTCCAGCTCCAGAAAGCTTTGAACCACCCTCTGACTTCTCAGTGACAGTGGCCACTTGACATGTGTTCAACACAGGACCCACTTTATACTATCTGGTTGATTTCTTTAAATTCGTTCCACTGGAGAACTAAAAACGGAGAACACAGAGTAACCTTAAATCCTTTTTGAAACAAAGCAGACCCCATAAATAAATACAAAATTTTGAGAGGGGCCTGAAGTTAAACTCAGGCCCAGGGCCTAAAAGAAATCAGGATAATTTGTGTCTTTTCTGTGTTTTCTTTTTCTTCCGATTGCATTTTAAAGGAATCCACATTCATAAGGTCACTTAAAGATGTGAAGGCAAAGGTGTGGTTTTTCAGCTAAGAAAAAAATTCTGGGTAGACCAGGAATCAGCAGAATGTCAGCCATGGGGTTCCAGTGGCCAATGCAAAATTTTCAGAGTAAGTAGAACTTTGAAAAACATTTTGGATAGGAAACCTCAAGGCTACTGTTTTATGTTATACTTTTTAAAATAAGAGTTTGGTTGAGTGGGTTTATTTATTCAGCTGATGAACATATGGAGGTAGGTAAACATAGATATAGATATGACGCTGTATAGGAAAGGAAATACGAGTCCTACATAAGAATGTAAATGCTCTGAGAACAGAATCGACCAAAATTTTTGTCTCCAAATAAGTCTCCAGCCCAGAACTCAATACCCCACCACTCAACACCAAGCAGTTTTAAGTGCTTGTTGCCTGACTGTGTCCATAAACCCATGCTTCTCAGCCTATTATACAATATCTTGTCCTATTTTACATGAAGGACTTTTCCAATTAGAATGTTGTAATTGGAAATTAATCAGGCAGAACATTTCTAATACTGCCTAAAATTTTACCAGAAAAGAAAATTTATTCTAGATATTAGATTCTTTTTTTGGTCTCTTCACCTTTCACAGCTTTAGAGCATTGAGTTTTTTTTTTAAAGACAAAATTTAAAAACATAATTATAAAAACACTATGAAATAGTTCTCATTAAAACTTACTAGGAAGGTATTCTTGATTTTTTAAGAGGTACTTTTTTTGAATCCTCAATTTGGTTAAAACCTTCACTGACCCAAACACTCAATTTATCAGATAATTTTTTGTTAACTTTATCAAAAACCAGCAACTATCAGAATAGTAACAACTGTTCACTGGGAAGGTAATGTTTGAACAGAATGAACAACTCAACTTCTGCCCCTTTCAAACCAGCTATGGGACTACCTGATGGCACTAATGATTATAACAGGAGCTTAATAAGAAAAAGCTGAGATAATGAGGTCTCAAACAATAGCAGAAACTTAGAGATTATCTACTGTAACACTCATTTCATAGATAAGGAAGCCAAGACAGGAATGCCAAAGTGGACCGTCTAAAAAGTCACACCTCTTAGAGACAAACCAGGGGTCACTTCTAATCTGGTGTGCTACCCACCATTCCAGACTTAGCCTCCTCAGTTAGCAAGTGAAGAGCCAATGACGTTGAATAGTCTGCACTGAATTAAGGTGGCCAGGAGAGCTGAAAAAGTAAACATCCTCCTCCCGATGGATTTGAGCCCTCTTCAGCGTTTCTTGTAAGAATTCATTGACCGCACCCAGTGGCCTTTTAGAAACTTGAGCACTTGTTCATGCAACTGGTATTTACAGCCACACTGACAAGCATGCACAGTGCCCCAGACCAGGATCTGAAGGAATGACAGAGGAAATGGGAAATTCTTCCCTGCCCTCCAGAAGCTTACAACCTCTCAGAACAGACACAAAGTTAGCCTGTGAAGTAGTTAACAGAAAATGCAAAGAATCACAACAAATCACTATCAGGGCAAGGTGTCACAGGATTATGCAAAGAGCAAGACGCCCTTCAGGGAAGCTGACGCTTCAACCAGACCCGCTTAAACCAAGGAGGGGAGGGGAGTGGGGCTGAGGGAAGGGGAGGGGAAAGCAGGCCGTCAAGAGACAGCCCCACTGCATTAAAAGACCTTTACTTTAAGTAATCTGCTTTTCCCCTTAAATTCACTTACGTAAACAACTGCAGGTTCTTATAAGAACCAAAAATCGCCTCGGAACCTCGGCCCCTGCTGTTTCTGGCACTCACAACTTGCCTTAAGAAACCAGCGCCCGCTGGGCACCTTTCGCCCCATGCCTCTGCGTTCCACTTCAGTGGGGCGCAGAACTGTCAGAAGACTGGAAGTAAGATTTGGTCCCTAGACCCAAATTACCCTTGGCGGTAATTAGTGTCCAGTTATCCTTGGGAGGAGGGGGAGAGGGTTGTTCTGCAGAGGTCACCTGCCGTAGAGAGCCACGGGCCCTCCGCAAAGGCATAGGACTGGGGGCAGGACAGCCCTGAGGCAGCCCCACCACCCCTAGCGAAGGAAAACAGCCTCTGCTGGTGCAAGCTGACCACGTGATGGGCACGCTCAGTTCACCCTCGAACAGCACTACAAAGTGGGTATCATCACACTTGCGCATCACCTCTAGAAACAAAGGCTCCGAGGGCTGCAACAACGTACCCAGGGCGCACCGGAAGTCAGGGTGAAGGCTGAATGGAAAGCCAGGCAGGCCTGAGCACCACAGCCCACGCCCTGCATGGGCGTCACTGCCTCCCTGGGCCACCCAAAGACAAAGGAAGCAAGAGAAGGACACTTTCCTGCCATCAGAACTCCTCCTCTTCACTAAGCCTGAAGGGGCTTGGCATCAACGCATAGCCGAGCTACTCAGGAAGAGATTCCAGTTGAGGGTCAGGAGACTGTGGGACCCAGGGGGAACCTGACCAGTTGGGAGCTCTCAAAGGTCGTTGCTGCATCCCCTGTGACACTTGTTCATCCACCACCCTCATTAGTGATATAAAATAATGCAGTGTCATTTATGCACTAAAGGGATAACACCCAACATATATAAAGAACTCATACACCTCAACACCAAAAATAAAATAAAATAACCCAATTAAAAAATGGGCAGATAATCTGAACCTTTTTCCAAAGAAATTCTAATGGCCAACAAGCACATGAAAAGATGCTCCACATTGCTAATCATGAGAGAAAGGCAAAATCAAAACCAAAATGAGATAATCATCTCACACCAGTCAGAATGGCCACTAACCAAAAGACAAGAAATAACAAGTGTTGGCAAGGATGTGAAGAAAAGGAAACCCTCCTACACTGTTGGTAGGAATATCATTTGGTGCAGCCACTGTGGAAAGCAGTACGGAGGTTCCTCAAAAAACTAAAAATAGAAATACCTTTCAACCCAGTAATTCCACTTCTAGGAATTTATCTGAAGAAAACAAGATCCCTGATTCAAAAAGATATATGCACCCCTGTGTTTATTGCTGCATTATTTACAATAGCCAAGATATGGAAGCAACCAAAGTGTCCATCGATAGATGAATGGATAAAGAAAATGTGGTACATATATTCAATGGAATATTATTTAGCCATAAAAAAGAAATTGTACCATTTGTGACAGCATAGTTGGACCTAGAGGGTATTATGCTAAGTGAAATAAGCCAGGCAGAGAAATACCAGTCAAATACCATATTACTTCACTTATTTGTGGAATATAAAAACAAAACAAAATAAACAAAACAGCAATAGAATCATAGACACTGAGAAGTGACTGGTAGTTACCATGGGGAGGGAGTTGGGGTGGGTGTGTGGGGGAGGGGGAGGGGGATAAAAGGGCTCAAGAATTCTCAGTCATAATATAAGCTGGTCATGGGGATGGAAATGCAGTGTGAACAACATAGCCAGTGGTTCTATAACATCTACCCATGCTAACAGATAGTAACTGCACTTGTGTGTATGTGTGTGTGCATGTGTGTTATGGGGTGAGGATTTTAAAATGTGGGTAACTGTTGAATCACTGTGTTATATGCTTGAAACCAATATAAGATTGTATATTAATGATATGTCAGTAAAAAACATGTCTCCAAATATTTGCTTTGTACTTATTTTATTGATACTACCTTTTCATCTTGCCTTCTTTTTTTCTTTGTTTACTGGAATGGGACAAGATGGTGGTACTTTGCTAAAATGTAACTTCAAGACAATTGTTAGAAAGGTTCATATTTGGTGTTGTGTATGGTGTAAACAAGTGGTGCCCAACCATGTCTGGTGTAGTAAGAGGGGTGCATTGGTCATTTGTAGTGTCTGTCCCGAACAAAATGTTCTTTCTTTCCATGGACTCTGGCTGAAGCTTCCTCAGTCATGCACCATATCACCAGGTAGGTTGATGGGCACCTATGTAAGTCCTGATATTAGATCAACATCCTAGAAAATGGGAGATGGCATCATAACAGAATTTTGCTATTCTGCCTAATTTTACGTCATCTTTTGCCTTTCTCCCAAAGCCATCACGAAGGAAATGAAAATCCATGAGAGAGAATATTCTACCAGATTAAAAAATAATTTTAAAAGATGATGACAAACTATTTACAGTTTACCTTTTCACACAGGTACACATGTAAAAACTTACAAAGCCATAATGCCGAAGTTTGACCCTAAACTGTGTTCCCTCTGATGTTTCTAATATTCTGCTCATAAAACCTCTGAAGACTGAGACCCCATGTAGGTACAGTTACTGCAATTTCAGATACAACCTGTAATAAAGTTAATCAGGCACACATTTAACAACATACATGTGGTAATTGTTATGGCCCTGCATAGTAATTGGACATTAAGACTAAATGGTTCCATAAATTATAGAAAAACAGAAAAGGCACATTACTCCTTCCTCCTATACCACTGGTTCCCAAATGCCTGTGTGCAGCCCACCTGTATCCAAATCACCTGGAGAGCTTTTTAAAATTATAAAGTCCTGACTCCTCTCCCCCTGGAGAGTCACATGCAATATATTTGGTCTATGGGGATACATTTGGCTTTGTACCACACCAAGGATCTCAAGTTCAAATGCCTTCACAAGCAAGTCCAGTAAATGTGTCAATAGGACAATGTCCTTGGACAGAAGTGTGTACGAGAAAATAAATATTCCATCCAAAGGCATTTACACTGAGAATATTTTTTGATGCCATGAGCCACCTCAGCCACCCCTTCCCCCCACCTTGCACCCCTGGAAAACACATCTGTGTCCGGAATTGAGGCTGACAGTTTGCAACCTCAATATGCCATATTGCCCGTATCTTAAGGGTTTACTTTTGTTGGTACAGGAAGCAGAAATGGCACACAACCATAGTGTCTGCTGTGTATGGCCATGCCTGTCACACATTACAGCTAATCCTAAATCATTGTTAAATAGATACATTCACCCATTTCCTGTTCAGTAAATCTTTATTGGGTACCTAATATGTTTCAGGCACTTGCCTGGGCACTGGAAATACACAATTGAAAAAGACAACTAGCTTGCAGTTCAGACGGCTATGTCTCAAAATGATGCTGAAGGTCGGAATGCCATGAAAATAGTCCTTTAAATCCAGGTGTAAAAACTGATTTCTCACTGTCCAAATGCTGAGGAAACAGATCTCTAGGAGAATCTATTTTGAAGTATTCCCCCCACCATCTCCCACCTCCCAGGATGGACACAGAGGACAGGCCGACATCTGAAGGTCTGCAGCTCCCAGGAGCAGACGTTACCTCATGCTACATGGCTTCCTTGTTCGGGCCAGCTCCAGGAGAAATGGGGCTTCCAGGACACTCCATCCTGCCAGCCATTTGGTGATGTATATGAAACGGCCCGTTTCTGAGTCTCTCTGATGAGTGACATTTATAAGCTGCCCTTCTCTTCCTTGATTCAAAAGATCCTGAGATTTCTTTTGTATCTTACACTCCCACCCCCCATCCCAGCGCCTGCCTAGTGTTTATATGGCCAAAATCTTGAGCAAGTCTCTCAATTCCATTTATGTGCTCACTATTTTGCTACAGAAATGCAAACTCCCCTGGGTAATTCCAGGCAGTTTCTTTACCCAGAGATCATCTCTGGCCACAGAGCAGCGCAGCAGCCTCCCTTGTTGTGTGCACTGCATAATACTGTAACATTTTCAGACTCAGGGAAGATTTATTCAGTGATCAACTGCTTCAGCATCCTGAATCACTCCAGAGACAGTCTGTTAAAGAGGGGACCTTGAGGGAACTGAAAATGTAAGCAAGAAGTGAAATAATCCTCTTTCCCTTTTAACCCCTTAAGCCCTGATAAGAAAATAACATTTATTTTTTTGTATACATAGGAGAAAATGTCTAGAATTAAATCTCTCAAACTACTAAGAGTGTTTATCTGTAGAAGGTGAAATTAAAGGTAATTTTATTGTCTTCTTTCTGCTAATCTATGTTTTCTGCAATAAACTTTAATTCTGTAGTAAGAAAAATATTTTAAGATGCACAGTTAATATATGGTTTCTTCAAAAACATGCTTCAAGGGGAAAAAAGACATCATTAGCTATCTAGGGAACTAGGTCAGAATTTGGAAGACTAGCACATTAATCACCCAAAAAGATAGAATAGTTCAATATCACCAGAAAGGAAAGGCTTACAGAGTTTTTGATATTTAAAATCTATACAAATCAGAAATAACTAATAGTTATCATTTAACACTAACCACTAAAGCAAAGCTATTCAACTTATTCCAATTTTCTTAGAAATTCAGAATTAAAGATAATTCTTTAAGTGTAAAAAACTAGAGTGTAATGTACACAACTAAGACCCTTCATCTACTCTTCCCTGGGAACGCTCCTGGAGAAAAGGGCATTGCTGACGTGGCCTCATTGCTGCTAACTGAATGAAAACCAAAGGGGCAGATGGTTGAACTCTCTACCTACCCCTGCCTGTTTACTTGTGGAACACAGATGGTTTCATGGTTGAAGAAAAGAGCAGGACCCAACTTGAATGATCTTTAGGCGAAATGTATCTCTTGGAATTATAGACCCATCTTCTGTCCAATGTCCTACAGGCTGTATCCATTTGCTCAACTACTCCAATAGAATTCAATGTGTTAAAGAACTCAAATTTACTCAGCAAGCCAGTGGAGGCATTTGCTTATTTGATAGCAATATTTTTAACTTTTTTGTCATTTAATGTCACATGCACACAGCCAAACCAAAATGCCTGAGAAAACATAGCTTAGCATAGGGACCAGGGAAAGCAGCTACTAAGAGGACAAGAGGGCAGACATCAAGCAGAGGACATCCTGAGCAAAGACCACCCATTTGACCAAAGGGAGGGGAGTGGATTTCAGATGGCGACAGATCCCACAAATAAGCAGATATGGGCAGACACACATGCACATGGAGAACCCTAGAGAATCACATGCACGTCAGAAAATAGCCATTCACAAATTGTGGAGTTTGTTTAAACCTTTAATATGAAGGATGGTCATTTGTGACTTTAAGTTAAAAAATTGCCTCGCGACAAGAAACTGCTGATTGAGCCTGGATCCCTTTTGTAAAGTACAATAGGAATTCAATTCCAGCCTTCATGGAAATCCTAATGAATTGTTTTCACTGAAGTAATAAAAGCAGAAATAACCGACTCACTTTGATTATATAGAATAAAAAGCACCCTGTTTAATTGCCATCGGGTTTTTTACTGGGTGGACATTAGCCAATGCTTGGCCTTTAATTATGACTTATACAATCAACTCGCTCAGAAAGTTTAAAACGTCAAAGTCAAGGCTTAATTTTTTTCCTGTCAGCAGTTGTGAGAAAGAAAAATTAAAGAGTTGGAAATTAAAAAAAAAAAAGAAGACAGACAAAGAAAGACAAAGGGAGAGATCCCCATTTCCCTAGAATTATTGTACTTTGACAGAATATACTGTTTCCTCAGTGCAATTTGCTCTTTAACCATCGTGTGAGCCTCCCTTTCCGTGATGAACCAACCGGGCAGTATCTCCTGATCTCGACAGCTGGGCAACACTCAAAAATCAATGTGCCCTCTGAAAGAGGGTGAAATGAAGATTTTAAAGCTAGATACATTTATGTGGTTTTAGATTTTTTTAAACACCTCTAAAGGCCTGTTTCACCAACATCATCAGAGTTGATGTTATTATCTGTTCTTCTAACCCCATGAATTTAAGCACCAATTCAAGATGAAAACTGTTTTAAAGAAAGAAAAGAGAAAAACAGAAAGAGGGTGTTGCTTAAGAAAAACGCACATACAGACCAAGCTCCCTACCATTCCAACTTTTATCAAGTGGTAACATTGACGAAGAATCCACATCCCTCTCCCAGGAGAGGACCATCACTAAGGAGAATCAAGACGCCACCCCCACCACAAAACAGTAGAGAGATGTCACCATGAACGGTCCCAAAGCTGCACATTTATTCATTTCTAAGTGTGGTAGGATTTCATTTTAAGGACAATATGTATTTACATCAATGCATATATGCTCTTGTGTGATATCTACAAGCCAGAGAAAGTCTGCAGAGGCTTGCCATAAAATGTACTTCAGATTCTATCATATCAGATGGGATCTATGCCCTGAAAGACACTCTTAATTTTCTAGATCTTCCTTAAAAATTTCCTACCTAATCAGGATATTAAAGAGGTATTTTTCTTGTTTCTTAATTCTTGTCCAAAATAAGCTATTGTGGACACGCTCACTTCTTACATTTACTAAATTGTGATTCTGATGTTTGTATAAGCACATTAATAAACAATACCCTGTCTTGTCCGCTTTAGCAAGTATGTGTACATTGTAGTATCTCCTCTTCTTTCTCTGAGTCTGTTTGGCAACCATGTCCTCCAGTAGCAACACACGGCCAAATGGGACCATCCTAAGCATTACCCTTAGCCGAGACTCACTGTAGCATGTCCCTGTGAGGATGGCAGCATTGGGTGACCTGTGGCATAGCCCTCAGTGAAGTGAAAACCATTTCACTAGCTGGCTTTTCAATTATGACAGGCCTTAGTCAAAAAACCAGAGAGTGTGACCTGCCAGTCACAGAAGTGAGAGGCCCGAGGGCCATATGTCACAGGATTCTGCAGCCCCTTCTGATGTTCGGTGAAAGTGATCCCCACTCATCAGGCTCTTCTCCCCCCAGGAGCTGCAGAGACGAGAGGCTTTCCATCCACACTTTTAAGGTCTTTAGTCATGGGCTTGGGCGACTTAAACACAAACCCCATCTCCCTGGTGGTATCTGTCATGAGTTGAGATGTGTGATTATTGGTCTGCCGGATCCACAATTCCGCAGAAAATGTCACTGATCCAAATCTGAGAGAGTAGCAGAATCTCTGTGTAGCCCTGGTGGAGTTCTGCCCATCGCCACACTCCAGATGTGGCCTTCCTCCTTGAATGGAAATTAGTCTAAGACCACATTTCTCCTTGAATGGAAATTAGTCGAAGTTGCTAGGCCCCCACTCAGAGTACCACAGCCTCTCCTCCCCACTTTAGCTGCCACGTCCAAGACTAAATTGAGAAAATGAGGTAAAAATACTGAAATATAAAAAGTACTATACAGTGTTATTGCTTTTACTACTAGCAATAATTATATCAGACTCTTTACTTGTGCAAACAAGAGCTGTACTTCTGACACGTTCCTAAATGACGCTGGTATTGCTGGTCTGGACATGACTCTGTAAGAACTGTGCCTATAAAGAAAGAGCACTTCCTTTAGCATATTCACAGGGGTGTGGAAAAAGTAAAAATAAATGAGTTCCATGGAGACAATGTGGGTAGCAGGAAAAAAGGAGACCCCAAATGATAATATTAAAGAATTACCAGCCTGTCACATACACAGATCATCTAGTTTTAACCTCATTTAGGGGAGAGTTAACTGAGACTCTAAGGGATTATATCACTTGCCCAGTGTCACGGGGCCCATCCATTAGTGACAGAACCAGAACCAAAATTCAGTTCTCTCTATTCTAACTCTACGCTTTCCATGCCAAAACACTACCACAAGTTAGGGTTGTCCCTCCTTCCTTGTGACAGGGAAAGAAATTTCACCCTTGATGTCTTTAAGGGAAAGCTCAGATAACCCCTCTAGTCACTTGAATTGAAATGGACGACAGAAGAGGAAGCTTCATGAGCTAACACGCAATCCAGAGATGCACACGTATGTTTTAAGGAATGGCAAATTCCCTAACCAGGTTTGGAAACTTTGAAGTTGCCCGAGCATTTTGAAAGTCTCTATGCAGTGTCTAGATGTCATGACCCAGAGGGTTCTGGGGTAGCCCAATTCCCCGCTTGCTGTCTGACAGCATCTACCTTCAGCACGCATTCCAGTTTTACTCTGGCCCAGCGGAGTTGAAGCCTACACTTGCCCTGGAAGTTTGGCCCAACTCCCAGGACAGAAGGGAACATCTCCCCTCTCTTTTTAGCATTGTCTGGTAAACTGACCAGCTGCCACCCGCTGCTGTTTAATCCTCTCTATTCTGGCCTGAGAGCATAGATTCTCATAGATTCTTTCCTCTCCAGTTTGTTGTGAAGATTCTGAAGAGTAGGGAAGAGAGAAAATCATCACAGCTGAGAGCCTGTGAGCAGAGAGCTAGCATGCTCAGCCCTTATGGTGAAGGAAAGAAATGCACACAGATTTGTTCTGAATTTTAAAAAAATTAGGTCACTATTCCCAATATTGTTCATTTAGTTGGGCTCTTAGAGTTCAGTGCCTTAGACATCATAGGCCCTTGATAAGTACATACTGAGTCGGTTGGATTTTAATGGCATACTCAGTTTCAGTACTACTCTTTGGAAGAGCTCACAACCCAGGGCCTTTATCTTCTCACCTGAAAGAAGGAGAGCCACAGACATCACATGGAGATGTGGCGAATTTAGTCAGCAGTCTGAGTGAACTTCTTTCTGGTAGCACACACAGAAAAATTTCAGATATCATCAAATGTTGTGTGTATTACTAGTCAGACAGTTCCAGAAAAGAGCTAGAAATAAGCATTTCTACGCATCTCCAATTTAATCACCACTAGTAGGATCAGTAACGATGACAATAATGTTGTCAGACTATTGTTTCGTTAGCATAGATTTGTCATCGACCTGTCTGTCTTTGTCTCCCTGGGCATTCGCCCGCGGGAGAAGTATTGAATTCTAATCTTTCTTTTCATTCACCTATTAGTCGTAGGAAAGATAGGAAGACAAAGATAGGAACAGCGATGTGTGCTGGTAAATGTTGAACAACCAGCTCTCTAGGGAAGCTGTGCCCTGGTTTGCAATGTTTGCCAATTTCTGTGGTGTAAATATTTCACTGTAGTCGATTTTAAAGCAGCCAGGAATTTAAAAACGGACTTGCAAAATTCCTGACAAAAATTGGTTCTCATTAACTGCTACAGACTGCGACCAGCACACCAGAGACGGAAGAAATCACCTGTGACACTATTATCAATAACATGCAGAACCGACTAAAATGACACAAGCTCAGAGTAAGTGGAGACATAATAGGCTTTGACAAGTAGTGCACAAAGACTAAAGGAAAGGCCCAGTTGTCTGCCTTAATACTGTAATATTGGCAGCAATCAGTCTAAAGGTGAGGGTTTCAAACTTCCAATCCTATGATTCCACAAATTCCACTAGCACGCTATTTTAAATTACTGCCAAGACCTAAAGGGACAGTGTGATGTGACAAAAAGCACTGACCTAGGATTGGAAAAACCCCAGATATCATCTTCATTCCTCTACTGAATGACTTTGGGAAAATCACGTAACTTTCCTAAATTTCAGCTTGCCTCATCTATGAATAATCTCCTGAAGTCCGACATGGCTCTAAAAGGCTAGGCTTCTAAGTGGAATTTTTTTTTTTAATCACTTCAGTTGTTTTGAGTTTAAAGCTATGCTCACTGCAAAGTACTGGTGGCAACAGGAAACCTGCTGGAATACCACGCGAGCATCATTAGGCTTTTTTTTAGCACTGGAGCTGAGCACACCATTTGGGCAGAATCATCAGTGGGAACCAAAGCGGGCGGGTGGTGCAGAAAGCGCACCCCACATCAGCACCCTGCTCTTAATAATTTCAGCAGTGAGGAGTGAAGGTTGCCCTGAGCCTCTGCACTCCCACCCACGGCAGCTCCTGACAACGGCCTAAACCAAGGGCTGCCCCCAAGCCACCCCTCCCCAGAATGCATGTGGCATGGCCAGGATGGCCTTGCTGTTTACGGTTCGCACGACCCTTACCGGTGCAAACAGGTGTCCTCCTCGGCATGAAGCACTAGTTTTGTAAGATGAGCTGGAATAATCCTTTTGTATCTCCAATGAGAAATTAAAATTATTAAAAAGTCAGTCCTGTGCCTATTGCAAATAACGCTGTTCTAGTCATTATGTGATCCATTCCTGAACCTGCTGTGAAGTCTTCCAGGAACTTCTGACAAATGAATTCTACGTGTGTGTGTGTGTGTGTGTGTGTGTGTGTGTGTGAGAGAGAGAGAGAGAGAGAGATCAGGGATTGGAGAGGACAGAGGGTAGAAATAGGATATAGAGAGCTGGGTATAGGAGCTGGTGAGCCTGTGTAAATAGATCTGGTTCACAGAAAAGTGATCAGCAAATGATTTTAAAAGACAGTTTTATTTGTCAGAAGCCTAGGTTGCTCTGAACAGTCAAAACAACAACTTGAATCTAGAGTTCCTCAGGTATTTCCAATTTGTGAATTACAGCTCTGATTATTGAAGATGGATATACTATCTCGGCCTCCTTGATTTAACACCAAAGAATCAACTCTCACATTTACACTTCCAACACTAGGAAAATAAATACCGTATGGATCATAATTATCCAGATTATGCTCTAGTAGGCTCTGTGAAACCACAAGATGAGACGGGCTGCAAGAACGCAGGAGTGAGGGGCGTTCCGGAGGATGAAGACATGGCCTCCGAATAAAAGCAAACGTTATAAACGGACAAGTGAGCTTTCAGAACTCTTTGCAATGTTTGATTTTCCTGGAACAAAAAACCAAACAAAACTAGCTTTGAGTCTGCGATTATTATTTTTTTTTTTTGAAAAAAAACTTGATTTAAGTCAGGCCCTTAGGTTGGCCGAGCGCGGAGGCCTCGCTCAGCCTGCAGATGTCTGTCCAAGCTGCCACATGGCAAGCACTGGCCCTTGGGGGCACAAGAGCCTAGCACAGGACCCAAAACTTCTGACAGCGGTGCCGATTCCAAAACGCCCCATCCCTTTCCAGTTCATTACAAACGCCTATTGTTTGCCATATTTATCTACCATCACGGCTGTTTGTTAGCAAATGCAAAGAGATGTGCCAGGACTCAGTTTCACCCCGCCTTCAGAACAGAGCAAGGGCGCTACAGGAATTGCACGACAGATGGTCTCTGAATGATATACAGAACCTCTGCCCTGGGGCCCGCTTTGGACGAGCTGGTTTGGCTTGTTGCTCATAAGAGTGGGAGGTTGTTGTGTGATATGTGATGATTCCATAATAATTTTAATTATTTTGCCTGTTTTCAAACAATAGTCTCAGCCTTTTTTAATTTTTACACTCACTGAGTTGTGACACAAGCATTCTTTTCTCTGTGTTAGAAGGGATTAAAATCAAGCCCTGTATCCCTTCCCATTTTTTTCAAATAATCCATGTTTAAATAAATTACCTCGGTCTGGAAAACCAAGTTCCGTGGCAGCCTCCTGGCACGCATAGAAGCAAGGAAAAATATTCCTTATTGTGGCGTCTGGTTTGACATGGTCACGCTAACAAGTTTCAAGAGCAGCCTGCTCTCTGCCTCTTTGGAGCAAGGCTCCGGTGAAGGGAGCTTCATTTACATGCATGTGGGGATCCCGTCGGATCTGCTCAGAGGTACAGTCCGAGGCCGTCAGACAACGTCCGATGTGCATGTAAATGAGGCTCCCTGAGCACAGAGTGTAGGCTTCTGGAGATGCGGAAAATATGCCATCTCTGTCTCATCCAAATCCAATAGAAACTTCCCAATGTTTTTCAAAACAGCCGGAGCCAACGAGAAGCAGATGCTAAACTTTCAAGGCGTCTGACTACATTTCTCTTTACCAGATAGATTTGTTGGCTGAGCGCTGACAGACAACCCGTCTGGGGTTAGAGCCCAGACTTCTGGTTTCTCGACCCAATGGGGCAGCAGGTACCAGCCTACACGTCCCAGTGGTTCTGGCAGCAGCCTCTAGCTTTCACCTACAGGACAACACCGCTCTGGTAAATGCCAGCCCTGCCACGGACTGTATGAAAGATAAAATCCACAGTGAGTCTAAACATGGGAAAATCTGGAAGCAAGTTAAAATTCATAAGATGGCCTTTTTACCAAACGTCAGAAAGTGCGGCTTTACTTGGCATTTGTCGCTTATGAAATTCTCCCCTACCCTGAATTCTGCGTCCCCATGTAGGCTGGGCTTCCAGTCCTACAGCCGAGGGCCAAATCAAGCTCTGGATAATTCCCAAGCTTGAATAGTCTGGCACCTTAGTGATAAGAAGGAAACTCTGCTTCTCCTTGGTCTCCAGCTAAGTGGTACAGTTACCTCAAAACCAGGAATCTCTGGTGAGTGGGGTTACTAAAAAAAGGAAAAACAGAACTCTGACCCTGTTAACTTGATAGAGAAATCCCCCACAGGGTCTTAAATGCTTCCCAACCAACCACTGTGGTTTTAATCCAATAACAGCAGACTCACACAGCATTTAATACCCAAATGAAATTCAGATAACTCCCACTGTGTTGACAAAAAGGACTGGGGAAACGTCCTCTGATCCTCCCCAAGAAAGACAAGCCTTTGGTGAGATTCGGCCAGGCTCGCCTCCCAGGGAGCAGCCACACCGCCTTCTCCCTAGCAAGGCTGGCGTGTAGAAAGTTCTGGTTATCAGAGCACAGAGGCTCAAGAAAACATATAAATGAATGATTAGTGTCTCAAGGAGCCACGACTACTTGTCTTTCGCGGCATGAAGGGTCATCTAAGGAGGCCTCGATTGGCAGTGCTCTCGCTCTTGTAAAAACGTTGTGGTTGAAAATTTTCACCGAGGTGTATGATTGAAGCCAACGGCTCTGATGACATCAGCTCTCAGAAACTATGTAAACCCATGTTCTCAACCAATTTGAAATGGTGAAGCCCCACCTGAAACATAGTCATGTATCATAATCAGTTATTGTTTCCATAAAGATCAGGCCCTGTACAAGGTACTTTAGCACGTTATCTCTAATCCTTACAACAACCAGGTTAGGGATGTACTGGCCTCATATTTCAATTCAATTCAAATGAGGAAAACAATAGTCTCAGGAGTCTCATGTTGATTAAATGACTTAACAAAGGTAATTCATAACCAATAGCCAAGTCAGGATTTGAGTCCCTACTTCTGTAATTCCAAGGCCATCCATACTCTTTTCATTGATGTATGTATGTATGTATGGGGAGGTGGTTACATTCACATATGGCATATAGCCTCGTGAAAATGCAAATTTCAGCATATTTTGGATTCTTGAAAGAGGGGAATATATATATATATATTCCTCAGTGCCTGCCATGAATTCTCAACAAATTCTGAACTGGAGTATTTCTTTATAGTACATAATTAGCAAGTAAGTGTTAGTCTTGGTCATGCAGGCTTTACCTCCTACTTCCTCTCGGTTATTTCACATGATATTTACCCTGGCTAGACTTCCATTCTGGAAAGCTTCCTGGTTTAGCCAATACCTGGTTCTGAAATGAATTCAACAAGTATCTAACAAACACCTACAACCAATTCGATTGTTCTGACAAAGAAACATGGTAAAAAATAAAATTAAATTAAAATAACCTCTCTTAAGCATGGATAGTTCTGATAACTTCTGACCAAAAAAAAAAAAAACGTAACTTATTGACTATACAGTAGGAAAAGGGGCAAATGATTCTACAACCAATTACCCAACTGCATCTTTTGTTCTGTAAGTAAAGTTTCCCATGGCTTTGTATCTAATTCATCTGATTTAGAAAAGAATGCTGTTTTAATTAATACAAACTCACATGAGAAACATGATTTGCTTCCAGAAAGTTACTAGAAGTTTCCATTCAGGATTAAAAAATAAATAGCCTATGTCAATAGCAAGATGACTGTCACTGCAATGTATATTTTTAAAAAGAGCAGCTACGTTCAAATGTTGGCCATTTGCCACATTTCCCAAGAACTCCTTTTTTAACATTAGCAGTCAAAAGAATGGCATTCTGTTGGGACTGTAAGACCTCGATGGATGACGAACTTAACAGTTAAAAAATTGCAAAGTGCTTTTGTTCTGATCCACATGTGAATAGGCTCAAGCATCAAGGAACAATAAATGGGAATTAGAGGGCAACTCACAGAGGCACTCCAGTTGGGGAGAAAATATCCCCATTAAGTCCCAAATGCAATGTACAATACAGCATTCGAATTTTCTAATTGTTCCTACAAAAAAATCAGGCTAATGGAATTTCACTGGAAGCAGCCATTTAATCATATACAACTTTGCTGACCAGTGTCTCGGCACATCCGGTCCTGAGCTCCTGCCCACACTGGCAACCCTGCCAAACTTTGAGTCCAATAAGAGACATCTTTTCCCTTTTGTTTGTTTTTTTCCCCCTTGAGTAGGAATGGAAGAAGCTGGTGATCCCAAGTGCTCTATGTTTGATGGTCAGACAGGATCACTCTGATAAAGCTGCCAGGGACGGATGAAGCGGAAAGGGGGTCCCTGGAGATTGTCTGTGTCAGGAGTTTAGAACCACTCTGGAACTATTCACCACATTGTCCACTCTTCTCATCTCCTGTGGGCCGGGAATAGAAGAAGAGAAAGGCCCCACTGGATAAGAGAGTTTAATATCTAGACAAATGGAGTTTAATATCTCTGAAACAGGTACAAATTATCATTTCCTCAGGAACCCATGAATACACACTTTCATATGACAACTTTGAAATTTTGCAATAGACAACCTAAGAGACCTCTCAAAGGCTTTCACCTAAGGCCAAATACAATACCCCATCTGTCTTCAAAGTCCTCCATGTACTCTGCTCCTAACAGTAAAAAGAGCTCAATCTCATATGGCGAAAGAGAAGTTCATTCATTCCTCCCAGTGTTTGCCGAATTTCAGGTATGTCAGGCAGTGGGTATTCAGTGTCTACCTCCAGCAACATTCCATCTAGTGAAGAGACAAACAGCATTTGAATTTTCTAACAGTTATAGTTACAATGAGAATTGATCTGTAACAGAATTCCTCTTGGTTTGACCCTCTGCCTGTTTCATCCCAAAGGCTCCTCCAGCCATTCCATGGAGCCCCGGGCAGTCTGCCCACCCCCAGCCCCCATCAGGCACAGCTGCTGCTGCCTCTCCTTCTCTGGGAAACTTCTCCCCTGTTGTGCAGCAGAGCTGCACTGTGGCATGGCAGGGCACGCCACGCCTCCACTTCCCTCACCCCATTTCCTTCACCCAGAATCCTCTTGGTACCAAAGCCAGTCTATAGCCTGTGCCAGGGGAGGGTACAACCCTCCTCTGTTCATATTTTACCATACTGCATGCTGTAAAGACATTTTGCAGAATTTAGTGAAGTAGCATTTGCACCCTTTCCTTACACACCCATCAGATTCAGACCCATCAAAGTGAGGCCAGCGTGAGTATGCCCAGGAGACAAATCCAAGTCTCCCAAGAAGTTCCTTGACTCCTTGGAAAGGCCTCAAGCCGAGCCACCCTGTCGGCTCTGCAGACATCCCCAGACCTGCCCGAAACTGGAGAGAAGACAGAGCTCAACTTCTTTTCCCAGGCTTCTTAGTCTCAATGCCAACACATTTCTGTGAGATCTTTCCACCAGATCACAGCCATGTCTTGACATGTGTGACCCCTTGCTCAGCTCCAGCGAGGGCAGCACCAATGGGGATGTGTGGGAAGTACAGCTGGAGCCCAGAAAAGGCTGCTGAATCTGCAAACCATCACTGAGGAGGTTAGAGGAGGAAGAGGACTTGCACTTTCTTAGACCATCATTGTGCCTATTGGAGGAGGGAGTGGCACCGAAGGAGAGGAGTGGCCAATTCAAAGGTTTAGAGGAATGAAAAAGTACCGAATCTTCAGGGAAATACCAGTTTGCTTGCTGAAGTGTTGGGAGGGAAGAAGTAAGAGGTAAGGCTGGGCAGTAGTAAGGGTTTGGTCGTAAGGAGTCTTATTGCCCCACACAAGAATTTATCTTGGTTTTGTGTCTTTTGGTTTTGTGGGATTTTTTTGGCAAATCCATGAGGAATTGAGTTGGATAATTATTTGATCATATTTATCCATTTGAAAGATCACCATACTAATCACACAGAGAATGGATCTGAGACTAGATAGACTAGAATAAGAAGGGCAGGAAGATCTATATGGAAGAGACTACAGTACTCAGGCAGGCGGTATGAGATACTGTGGTGCAGAATCCTGAGACGTCCCCATGATTCCTGCTCCCTGGAGCGCATGCCCTGTGCAACTCCCTCCTCTTGAATGTGCATGGGGCCTGTGAACATAATGGGTTTCCCTTTTGTAATACAGCAAAGGTGAAGGCATTTTGTAGATGTGAATGAAGTCCCGAATCAGTTCACTGTGAGTTAATCAAGCGATTATCCTAGATGGACCCAAGCTAAGCAGGCGAACCCTTAAAAGAGTCTTAGAAGTCAGAGACTGGAACCAGCAGGGAGGTTCTCCTCCTGGCCTTGAAGAAACAAGCTACTCTGTCGGGAAAGGGCTTCTGAGAAGGTCACAGGGTGAGGCCCTGTGGGTGCCTCGAGGGGCTAGGAGCCATCAAGCCGTGCCCAGCATCTTGACCCATGGAAACAGTGAGATAATAAATGTATGTTGTTTTAAGCTTCTAAATTTGGGGTCATATGTATGCAGCAATATTTTTTAAAATACAGATATAGTAACAGGAGACCAATAAGTAGTATATTCAGGAGAGAGGATTGACAGGAAGGAGTTTGAGTTGATGAGGGTATACGGATGACTTGGAAGTTACTGGCTTGGGATGGTGGATCAACAGATTTATTCTGGACATGTTGAGCTTGCTATATCTGTAGGGCATTCAGGTGGCTATGTCTACTGTGCATTAGGATATAAGGGCGAGAGGCCAAAGTTAAGCCAAGGTTCAGTTCTGGGTAAACAAGCAAAACTCTAGTGTCCCAATCTAAAGGGCCAGATGAAAATGGGAACCAAAGACTGGAGTCCAAAGTGGGCAGAGAAGCCACAGTAATCATGGTCCAGCGAGCATGAAGGATGGAAGCAGGCAGATGGGAAAGTGGCCTGAGGAAGTTACCAGCAGGTCTCACAGGGATCTGGAGAGCTTGTGTAACTGCTAAAGGGTTTTGTTTTGAGTTGTCATCATCCTTTTTAAGAAGCAAATCAAATCAGGGAGGTCCATGGTGAAGAGGTGACCCCCAGGAAAATATAAGGAGAAAAGAGAAGATCAATGGGGGTAAAATTTTAATATTTCCAGAATACCTCGCCTAGCTTTAGTGCAAATGCATATCAACAGGCGTTCCTCAGGAATGGAGGAAGTTTCATCTCCATTTCAATGCATAATTACCTGGGCAACTGAGGGCTTATCTGAACCTGAGAGATTAGGGGGAGGTCTTTCTTGCTTCTGCCCAAGCAGGAAAGAGGGGGCCAGGACTGCAGTTTGTAAGCAATCAATGGGTTTAAAACTTTGTGTCTCCCTTTGACTGATTTCGGTTTTAGAGGTATTTTGCCCTGGGATTTCCTTTCCCCAGAGTTACAATCAAGGATGAAGCTCAAGGGTGCATCCGTGTTCAGATGGCAGGAAGGGAGGCGGAGTTTGCCTCAGACTAGGCAGGAGAAAGCTGGGTAGCTGGAGAATGAAGCAGGTTTTTCCTGTAAGTCCCAAGAGAGGGATGTCCTAGCATACATGATGCTCACTGGTCTTGAATACCAACACTTAAGAGGAGAGCTGAGGGTGCCTGGGAGACAAGGCAATTGTAAGATGGGTAGAAGTTAACGCTGGCAGTAGTTTAACATGGGGCCCCAGTGGCCTTGCCACGCTGTTTCATAAAGGCTTGAATACAGAGGGACTAATAACCCTTTTCACATTCTTGGGCCTACAAGCCTGGATCTCAACCTCGGTTAGCACACCAAAATTGCCCTGAACTGCTTTGCGAGGTTCTCCATAACTTCAGGCAATTCCTTTCTCAAAGGAGAAGCATGGAGGCAACAATGCTTGCTGACCGTCTCTAGCTGCCAAGAGGCATAAGAAAGTAGAATGCGAAGGAAGGGAATCTTGCTTCCCTGTCAAGACACACTGTCACTTTGCTTACTTGATTTGCTTTGACACCGCCGAGAAGCAGGAAACAAAGAGAAGGGACCTGCGAGCCATCAACATCTATGCCCCAGAGGCCACCCTCATTGATGGACTTTACCAGAAAAGATTTCCTGGGGTCCTGACTCGGGGCCTTGTCTTCCTCTTCAGGAATGCTAACAACTTTGGTGACGCGGTTGCCAAATAAACAGCCCAGTAAGAGCAGCAATTTAAAAGAAGAGAACTAGGCGAGGTCCGTCAATAACAGCAAAGCATGACAGCTGATGGCTTAACAGCAAGGATGGAAACGGGGGAAAAAATAACCATAGACGGAAAACAAAAAAACAAAAATCGCAGCAGTTTAGGATCATTTAGCACAGAATAAAAGCGTTCTACATGCAACAGTGGACCCCTGAGGGCACTAGAGTTCAGCAGAATGTCTAAACCATCTTAAGAAAAAGTTAAATTACATTTGGTATAGTCTAAAAAGGCGGAGACATTCACACTATGCAATAACAATAAGAGGAGACTTATGGCTTGTTCCATTTATTTTTTAAAAAGCATTTCTTGAGGAGCAGTTATGTGCCAGGCAGCATGCCAGGCACAAAGACATAAAAGAGCGAGGAATGGTGACAGTCTCAGATAACCCTCAGCTGTCAGAAACTCAGCTGCTCAGAGCGATTTGTTCCCTTGAAGGTGTCCTTTGGAGAGCCCTTTGAGAGAACTTTTTTTTTTAATATCAAGGTTATTGAAAACCTAAACGATTCACACTTCTCTCATAGGCAAAATCAGGTCTATTTTATCTAGAGTGGATCGACTACTTCTGTTGAAATACAAGAAGAAAATTTAAATATAATTCTCTCCGCATAACGGCTAGTTAACCTTCGGTTGAATATTGAAAAACACCTTCAGGGGCTGTGATGATTTTTATCAATAGCCAGATGAGAGCACTTCTGTGTATTTAGAGTATATCATAATTGTTTTAGAATACATCATATTTGTTTGAGGTCATTCATGGAAGTCCCAAAACCGTTGAAGTTTAAACCAAGAGGTAACTTAGATCCAGGGGGAAAATCTGGTTCTTTCTGATCAGTAACTCATACCATTTTTTGGACGGCACAAAATAAATTTTAAATCAGTGTTTTCAAACTGCAGGTAGACCCGGTGTATCAGAATCCCAGCTTTCTGAGCCGCACCACAGATCTACTGGGATAGACTCTCTGGGATTGTAGCCATATTTTTAAAAACGTCTCCAGGTGAACAAATATGCCACCAGAACCACTTAGAGGTCTGACAGTCCGTTGTTTTCAATGTATCTTACACCAGATGAGTAAAAGCTAATTTCCCCATAAATACGCTAGTCCAAATTCAGTGAAAAGATAACCCCAGATTTTCCATATTGAAATTTAGTCTATAACTAAAGAGGTAAAACATTAACAAGAAAAATTAAAAGTCATGGTATTTTTGCATAACTTTAAGGCTTACAGTTTAGAAAAGTGAGGAGGCAAGTTAAAAAAATATTTCAAATACAATTACATTTTGGCTATGCCATCCTTATGTCATCATGCATGAACCCTCAGGATATTAATAATAAAGTCCCAGGGAACCTGAAACTTTTGTTGTAAAAACTGAATATCAAATAAAGCTTGTCAGCCTTTAGAAATAATGCCAAGTCTCTCTCTTCTTGTCAGTTTTCTCTCATGTGCTGTTTAAGTACTCTGTTTTTGCAAACCCAGATATAACATGAGGATGGAAGAAGAAAGATGTAGAAGCCAGAAACAGTCTCGTTAAACAGGGTTTAGGGTCCCTGTGGAATGCTATGGGTTAGGGAGAGTGGCATTATATGTAATTAAGATACATAGGGTTTATTTCAGCCCTCAAGGGACAGCTGCAAAATACATAGTTATTAATAACAATGGTTAAACAAGGTAATGCAATGTCTTGGATCCCACAGTTGTTCTTCTACTCTAAGTGACTGTTCCACAGAAAACTCAAAGCACAAGTTAAATGAAAGGAAGGTTATTTGACTGAGGACCTAATGTGAAGTCCCAGGCTGGAAGGTCACATGATACCACACATGCAGTCTGCCTGTCAAGAACAAACGTCTCTCCTACTCTCCTTTCTCATCTGAAACCTACAGACGTTGAGAAGCTGTGGTGGCCGGGAGTACATACTGGTTTTTCACGGCCAGAGAATCTCATCTGTCCTTTCCTTGCTCTGTGTAAACTCTGTATAAGATCCCTAGGCCTATGGAGTAAGGAAACAAACTGGCGAACCAGCGTGTACCCTCTGTACACAGAGTACTGTGTTAGGAGCTGTGGGAGATGGTTATTTTAACACTACACGACCAAGGCTTTGTCCTCAAGGAAATTAAAATATAGCTGAGGAAAAAAGTCCACAAACATCAATTAGGGAATTACATGCCATAATTCATGATTAAGTAATAAATTAACATCATGGCTGTAGAGAAAGAAAATTAAAATGAGAATAATTGGGAAGGACTTGGTGGAATTCCTGCTCTTAGGCTTTGAAGGGCGCTACCAGAACAGCCCAGAGGTGGGGACTGGCCCTGGAGCATGGGAGCTCCTGTGTGAAAGGACCCTGTTGGCTTTCTTCTCCTGGTTTCCAAAGACCTTCTTCGCCCATGGCCGTGACTTAGAAATGCACAGGACATGAGGTTAATGATTCAGCTAGGTATTCAGGTTCTCTAGACAATCTATACTTCTTCCTACATTTCAGAAAGCAGCAAATTTGGAATAGTAAGTAGGAGAAAAGGGCAGGGGAGGCTTCTCTAGTTAAACAACCTGGTAACAGAGAGAAGGAACTGCTAATACTGATGGATGAAACAGAACACCAAAGAATCGGCAAGCAGGGCCCACCTGGTGCTGGGAAAAATACAGCCATCCTCTTACCATCCACCCACCCCGATCACCCCCGAACCCATCATCACTTCCAGGAGTGTCCCTTCTCTCCTTCAGTCACTTAAAAAAAAAAAGGAAGCAAGGGAGAGAAAGGAGGGAAGGAGGGAGGAAGATTAAAAGGGGGAAAAAAACAGAATAAAGACAATTGCTCATTATTCGTTTCCTCAAGAATGTTTTATTGAGTATCTACTACTGCTTTAGATGCTAGAGACACAGCTGTGAACAAATGAGACAAAGTTCCTACCATTTTGAAGCTTCTGTGTCAATGGGGAAAAATATTCTCCAACTCACCATTTTTAAAAAGAATGAGGTCAACGAAGCTTTGGATATACTTGAGCTCCAAAGCCCCGTGAGTGAAACTCCATTCCCCTCTTGGACACTGAGTCTAGAGGTGGACCTTTCTCTGCTGGTTACCTCTCAGGAGCTCCACTCCCTCCTTCCTGTCAGCAGGGTGAGTCTCTTCTTCAGGGAAGGAGCTGCCTTCCCCGCCCTTCTCCATCTCTCTTACCTTGGCTAGAAGGTCTCTTGTCCTCCATTCCTCCATTTTGCTTTCCCCAAACTCCAAAAGGTCACACGCCTATGGAATTGTGAAACTCGAAAGAAGTTACGTGATTCCTTCCAGAGCAACAGACTGCCGAGCTCCCAACTAAGCTCCTTCTTGGCCTCTGAGGGCGGCCGCTGCCCTGGACAGGAGCCACAGCGCCATTGCTGACTCGCGGCCTGGGCCCCTCAGGGGCTAGAACCTGTGTTCTGGTTTCCTGTGAGCTTGTTCTTTTAAAAGAAAAAACCTAAAACCCATCCCTTTTCTTTAATAAATTATTCTAGTTTTGCTCTGAGACCACAGCTCCTGTATTATTTTCAGTTGTCTTTTTCCATAACCCCTTTTAGAAATAAAAATGGGAACCGTTTTCTAGCCCCTAGGAAGAAATATGTACATATATTCAAAAAGCAGTTTCATGCAACCTTAATAACCTGAATTCTATTTCCCTTTCTGTACATGATGGATGAAATTACTTTGATTATGCTGGCTTTCCAATTACTCATTCATGCCAAGAAAGCTAGCCCTTGAAACCTAGTCACCTTGTTTATTTCTTTCCCACCTTGCCCTTCACAATCAGAAAATCAAAGAGCACGGGAGCCGAGAGGAGCTTCCGTGATCCCCAAAGGAAAGATTAAACTTAAAAGTCATACATACTGATTGACCTGGGTTTTCTAAAATTAAACCTAAGTAACTATTTCAATACCAGTTGTTAAGCTGTAAAACCTGATTTGGAGTTACAGACTTAAGAGTTTTCGGAAAGACTTGGTAAATATGTAACCTGGTTGCCAAAGGGTTTCTACTTCATATATCAGGAAAAGATTTATTCCCTTGCGTTCACTTTATTCCTTAATCCAAATCAATGATTTTCAAAGTGTGCTCCTTGGAGATGCAGGGTCTACTGCCCACAGAAGTGAAAGGGGAACCAGCTTGGGGTTTATACTCCCCCAGGATCCCCTCCGGTGGCTTCTCAATGGGGTTTGAGTTGCTACACCCCCTGTGGGTCGTCTTCCTGGCATTCCAAAGGACAGATTTCTGATGGCACAACATCTCGGCAACTGCCCCACCATCCACCTCTCCCGCTTTGACCAGAGGCCTTCCACTTTTTCTCTCTTAGGGTTGGGTTCCCCAGTACAAGTTCCTATAAATAAAGCTTCTCATATTTACTACCCCAAAAGGAAAAAAAAAGTTTGAAAAAGAAATGAATTTACACAAACAAAATGCAGCAAGTCAACCACCAGCATCGCGTTCTCACAGACACTTGGACAGGGGCTAACGATTGGTCCTGGAACCCCGCATGGGGCTGGCCTTCTGGCACCCAGTTCTCCCTGAGGGCCTCCTCACCACCAGGGCTTACCACTCTCTGCCCCAGGGGCCAACTCAAAGCCCTAAGCTCTTCTGGCTACTTAGAATAGAAGCGGCTCTGCCTATCCGTGTATGTTGTCATGGTTTAGTCAGTCACTTAACAAACACTTAATGAAAGGGCTTAAATAGGAAGACCTGGTGCCTGGAAGCAACACGTTTTTAGTCTAGTGGGGAGACAGAGAAGCAAACTATAGTACTAAACCAGGATGACCATTACCTTAATGGTGGATGTACAACGTGTAGTGGGAGCCCTGCCCTAGGAGAGGGAGGGCAAGTCTCACAAGGAAACCTCAGCAGCTTTCCAGGTCAGAGCACAGCAGTTTTTTTCTTTTTCTTTTTAGCTCATTCATGTATTCAACAAATACGTCTTGAGTACCAACTCTGGGCCGACCACTGTATCACTGTTCCAGCCCTAAAGAAACTCTGAAGTCATCTAATCCACTGGGACCCCAGATCAGCTGCCACCACCCCCTCCAGGCCGCCTTCTCCGGGTAAGCCGCCCTTTGGATCTGTGCTCCAACTGCCCAGTCATTCCCCGAGCAAACACTCAAATTGAAGTTGGCATCTGGTATTGGAATTTTCCACCAAGAATCAGCAATGGAATTGTTTTAACTGTGGAAATAGATGACAAGTAAAGAAAAGAGTTAAAAAGGAAGCTCTTGAAAACATTTAAAATCACTGCTCAGCATTGAAAATCAGCTTAAGGGATGGCAAATGCAAATGTGAGCTCAGGCAGGCCCAGCTCAGTTCTGCAAATCCTTTGGTAATGAAAACAGATCCGCACTGTAATTTTTCAAGCCATGAACCTCCCCGAAGCAAGTGAGAAAAGGGAAGAAACACAAGGGAAATGTTCTACAAAGAAAGTGGGTTTTGGATGTGATGTTTTGATACAACGCAGTCAGGACAGGACTCTCCAAAACTGTGAGGTTGGTTCAGTCATGGCTGGCACCTCACGGTCCCAACCTCTGCTGTCCAGCTTGGGACCATCCCTTGCCCTCAGCTGCCCAGCATCATGTCATCTCCCCGCACCCCCAAGTAACACACCAAACCCTGCCAGCTGGAAAGGAGACAGTCCCCTCATGTACACTAAGGTACAAATGACTGATAACAGCTCTAAATGCCATTTCTTCTATATGCATTGCATTTCAGCAGAGGCCAAAGCCTCAAGCTGAAGGGAAATGCCCATGGATGGGAACATATGCAAACAATTTGTAATGGTTTTTTTCCAATTTCTCTGCAGACTCCAAAGTTACCTAGAAAAAAGTAGCTGCTTGATTATTTAACAAGGGAGACATTAAGAGTCACAAACCACTGCATTCATACTTAGAGTTCTTTCTTGGTGGACAAATAAAATGGGGGGCAGCACACACAACTTCTGTGGACTCCCCCAGGATCCCCTTCCAGTGGCTTCTCAACTAGGTTTGAGCTGCCACACCCCCCTGTGGGTCCTCTTCCCAGCATTCCAAAGGACAGATTTCTAACACCCTCTGAGGGCACAGCATCTCAGCAACTGCCCCACCATCCACCTCTCCTCAAAGTTCTTGAAGTCCTGGGGCCTCAGGATGAGGGGGATGGTTATTTCTCCAGCACCCTATCTCAGCCTAGAAAAGGAGGGAGAGCTACTCCTTATATTTGCTATTCCCATAGTCATTAGGTTCTCTGTACATTAGGTAATCTCATATTGCTCCAATCCCCTATTAAAACTAATAATTCAGTTCCTTCACTCATTTCTTAATCTGGTTATTTGTTTTATGGGTGTTGAGGTGTATGAGCTCTTTATACAGTTTGGATGTTAACCCCTTATCAGATGAGTCATTTACAAATATATTCTCCCATACTGTAGGGTGTCTTTTTGTTCTGCTGATGGTGTCCTTTGCTGTACAGAAGCTTTTTAGTTTGATGTAGTCCCACTTGTTTGTTTTTTTATTTTGTTTCCCATGCCCAAGGAGATGTGTCCAGGAAAAAATTGTTCATGCTTATATTCAAGAGAGTTTTGCCTATGTTTTCTTCTAAGAGTTTTATGGTTTCATGACTTACATTCAAGTCTTTGATCTATTTCAAGTTTACTTTTGTGTATGGAATTAAACAATAGTCCAGTTTCATTCTCTTGCATGTAGCTGTCCAGTTTTGCCAACACCAGTTGTTGAAGAGGCTGTCATTTCCCCATTGTATAATCATGGCTCCTTTATCATATATTAATTGACCATATATTAATGGGTTTATATCTGGGCTCTCTATTTTGTATCTATGGGTCTGTTCGTGTGCCAGTACCAAATTGTTTTGTAGTATACTAAGGTTAAGGTCAGGGAGAGTAATCCCCCCAACTTTGTTCTCCAAAGAAGAAACACAAATGGCCAACAGGTACATGAAAAGATGCTCCACATCACTAATCATCAAGAAAATGCAAATTAAAACCACAATGAGATATCACCTCACCCCAGTTAGGATGCCACTATCCAAAAGATAAGAAACAACAAATGCTGGGGAAGATGCAGAGAAATAGGAACTCTCCTACACTGTTGGTGGGAATGTAAATTAGTGCAACTGCTCTGGAAAGCCATATGGAGGTTCCTCAAAAAATTAAAAATAGAAATACCATTTGCCTCAGGAATTCCACACCTAGGAATTTACCCAAAGAAAACAAAATCCCTGATTCAAAAAGATATATGCACCCCTATGTTTATTGCAGCACTATTTACAATAGCCAAGATATGGAAGCAGCTTAAGTGTCCATTAAAGAATGAATGGATAAAAAAGATGTGGTATATATACACAATGGAATATTATTCAGCCATAAAAAGAAAAGAAACCCTGCCATTTGCAACAACATGGGTGGATCTAGAGGGTACTATGCTCAGTGAAATAAGCCAGGTGGAGAAAGACAAATACCATATGATCTCAGTTATTTGTGGAATATAAAAACAAAGCAAAACAGAAGGAACAAAACGGCAGTAGACTCACAGACACCAAGAAGTGACTAGTGGTGACCAAGGGGGAGGGAGGGGGACACGCACGGGGTCGGGGAGGGAGGGGGGAATAAAGGGACACAATAACTCTCAATCACAGTGTAACTTGATCACAGGGACGACTGAACCACTGTGATGTACATTTGGAACCAACATAAGATTGTATATTAACAACACTTGATACAAAAAAAACTGGAAAAAATTATTCATTATTAATCTTTCCCTGCGTAAATTAAGTAAATAAAATAAATCCAAGTGCTTTTTCTTTTGCCCTGACCTTGATAAACTACCAAATTCTGCCCCTCCCCTACTCCCCTACCCCATTTCACCAGTATAAGATATGATTGCTTCTGCCAAATGATTCAAAACTAGAGCATCTACTTTTAAGGCTCTTGTACAGTTTTCTGACATATAAAGTCACCAAAAGAAACTGCCTTAAGTCAATATTTCTGAGTGTGTCCCCTCCTCATCATTATATACCACATGGTTTGAAATATTCTAAATTTCCAGGGGCAGAGGGATGAAACTTAAAAGTCCCTGGCCTTTCCTATGTTGTAGAAAATCCAGGAAAAGAGATCATGGTGGTAAAAAAAAAAAACAAAAAAAACCATGTAAGTTTATCTGCCTAATATGTTCTGAGGAACTCAGGAAATGAGGAAGACAGAAAAATAAAGTATACTGAGTGTTGGAGAAAATCATGATGTAGGAGGAAGATTTAGAAATGTAGAAATTCAGAAATTTTCAAGGATATCTTGATAAAGAATACTAAAAATTATAAATTTAATCTCTCTTTAATCCTTCAAGAGATATAAGCAAAGATTGAAATTACTTTTTCCTATGGTTGCTGGACTGTTTCTTAAAATACAAGGCAAGTCATATGGGTTCCTATCATGCTCAAATGTATCCAAGGTTGTTCTAACACTTCAGAACATTATTCTTTAAAGTAATATTTTAAAAAGTGCCCTAAAATTCTACTTCTCAATCTTGGAGATTGAATTTCCTAATGGTGGTCATATTTCATCCTTATAAACTGAGCCCAATACCTGTAATCTAGCCAAAGGAGGCACCTGCTTTCCAACCAATGTATATGTGCATACCAGTCATTGATCAATGTTCACCATTCTTATATATCGACTTGTAAACCTCACTCTATAGAGTTTTGATGGGGTTCCTTTAACATGACAAATGCTTCTGCAACTAATCAGTAAAGATAATAACTGTGTAACACAGATCGTCCATATGCAGACACTACAGACTCATCCCTATGCATCAGACCTTGCCATTGAGTCAGGTTTATTTCAAACTAGTTCCATGAGCATGCAGTGAACCAGAATAAATCTACCTCCACCAAAAACAATAATGGGATTTGCCCCACTTACATTGTTTCTAAAGGCAGATGGGGAGTGAACTGCACACCCTCTAGTGCTTTTTGCTTTTTGTCTTTTCATATATGCTTCCTGGCCTGGTATTCAAGCAGGTGATCTGCCCATGACCTACAAAATGGTGGCAGAGCTGCGCCTCTCCTGTTTTATTTCCACGAGCTATCAATATCCATACTGTCTCAGCTTCAATCCAACATTAGAACCCTTTCAACCTATTGGTTCCCACAATACTGGATTCTCTAGTCCATATCATATTTCTGGATCATTTACAACCTATTGTTTTATTTGGACTACCTCTGCTATATTTGGACTTCCCTTAAAAGTATTATCCCTCCACCACTCTACCTGCCAAGGAATAGCAATTTTTTTTGTTTCTTACAATTCCATGAATCCATGACTTCCTCACCCCAAGCGTGTAGCCAGGCCATTACTTTCAATTCCCTACTATGTTTATCATTTAAACCCAAAAGCTCTCAATTTATGCCATCATTTTGATTCATCCATTTTCCCAAAACCCTTCACTAAAATCAATACATAATTCATCCTGAGGTTGTTAACAAAACCACTTCTGCTTTTCTCCAAATCAGAGGAAACCATGGTATAGTAGATAACAATAGCTTTGAGAACAAGCCAATGAATTTGAGGGAGATCCTAACTCAGCCGGCATCCCCTATTGACTGACTGTTGCAACATTCATACCCAATTTCCTGCTCCTTTAGTCCTTCCCACTATAGAATACAGAATGGTTAAGTATGCCCTTTCCCAGGCTCTTGTTTAAATAAAGATAGCCAGATGACACAAATCTGTACACGAAGATGTATCAGAAATCTGCTGATGTGAGATAGTCCTGGGAAAGCTTTTGGTTTCCTGATAAAAGAAGTAAATATAATTGGCCTGGCCCCATCCCCCTCTCTTTCTGCTTTGAAAGGGAGTTGCAATACCTGATGCTGGAGCAGCCATTCTGTGCTATGAGGCAACAAGTATGATGGAAAGCTTGCCCGGACATCATCAAGCTGCTGAGCCAACTCTAGAAGCTGCCTGCCTCCCTGGCCCTTTGTTATGTGAGCCACTATAAACCAGGCTTTCTGTCACGTGCAGCCATATGCATTCCTACTTATCATACCAGGGCGCCAATGTCTTTCCAGAGCTACCTTTAGAAATTTCTTCTTCCTTTTTTTACTTAAAGAAAGAGCCTTTATTTAACAGTCTTTATTTTTCTGAAGAGTAAATTATCTTTTTTTTCCATTTTCCCATGATGCTGCAAAGAAATAACTTTTCAGGTCTTGTGTGCTTATGAATTTATGAATCAATCACTACCTGACATTATGCTATGTAATTACTATAATTACACTTTTTGTTAATAAATGTATTAAATTTTATTGTCAATATGTTAATTTTACCGTATTTAATTAAAATATTTTATTCAAGAAAATTAATGCCATATTGTACATGTTACTTATATTTTCTTGATGACACCTCATTACATTATCACATTGTAGAATACATTGTCTGTTTGTTGCTTTTCATTCTCATTAGAATGAAGAAAGTGCCTAGAATATTACCTGGCACCACGTAGCCATGCAGTAAATATTTGTTGAAAAAATTAACGACTCTTACCAAAAAAAAAAAAAAGCTTATTTATAATTAGCCTGCTTCAGGCAAACAAAATTTCAATGAGCGTGTCATTAAGGGGTCAGTTTAAATGAGGGGTTCATCTTGACATCCTGCAGAAGCAGTCGTTTCAATGCTGATAATTGGTTTAAAAATGAATTACATTATTTTGTTATTTAAATTCCCCATAGGCAATTAGACTTCTGTTTTTACAATGGGAGTCTGGGAAGATAAGTCACTTTAGTAGACTCCTCTTGGCCAATGTCTTTCATTAATACCATGTCTGGGGCACGAACTCAAAACACAAGTTGTTTTCAGCCTGAAGGATTAGGAGCAAGATGACCCACACATTTGCCCAAAGTTAGTTTCCAAATGCCTTTCAGAGCTCCGTTTATGACCAGAATCATCTCAAAATGTGTCTCCTCTGTGCTCCTCTATGTTACATAATTTAAATAAAGTCTTTATGACATTGTTTTCAGTTTTCTTCTGCTGAAAAACAAGAAAACAGAAGAGTATCTGGTAGCATGTGGTCTTTCTCATGTCAATTAATGGTAAAAATGGCCCGTGTTTGTCTTAAGGGCCCTTCCCACCTCTGGAAAATGAGCAAATCTTCTGAAATGAATTCTGGTGCCCCCTAGAGGTCATGCACAGAGGGGGCATCGCGGCTCCTTCACCAGAGAAGAATTTCCCGTGGCCAGTGTGGATCAGTGGCTGGGATCTTCCTGCTAGAGCAGGATCCATATCAGTTATCACACTTCTCCAGACGTGCTCCGTAGGGCAACCCTGACCACTTTCCAGAAGCCTGAAGGCTTCATTCAGTGCACCAAGGAAAAGCAGAGCGCAGCATGACAGGCCCTGCCCTAGTCTCCTGTCTCCCAAAGGGACAGACCCCCACAGCAGGTTCCCCAGTGGAACTCCACTCAGTGGACTCGAGGGCCAGCTCCAGCCACCTCAACTCCCAAGGCAGGAAGGTGCTCCTCAGGACGAAGCAAAAAAAGGCTTAAATTTGTTTTCTAGTGCTGCAGAACAATTACCACCGACTTAGCAGGTCAAAACCCCACAAATTATTATCTCCTGGTTTTGGTGCGTCAGGAATTTGGACACTTAGCGTCTCTCAGGATGCTGAGACCAAGGTGTCAGCCAGAGCTGGAGCCTTACCTGGCGGCCTGACTGGAAAGGAGTCACATCCAAGCTCACAAGATTGTTGTCAAGACTTACTACCCTTTGGGCTGTTGGACTGAGGGCCTCAGTTCCTCACTGGCCGCCAGCCAGAAGCCACTTTCAGGTCCCTGCCGTGTGGGCCTCTCCATGGGCTGTTTACATTGTGGCACCCTGCCTCATCAAGGCAGCAAGGGAGAGATCTTCAAGCCAGATGCCTACCTCCTTTTTGGGCTCCAATCTCCATCTTCTTTTCTCCCACATGCAGTCAGTCACTGCAGCCTACAGATTCTAACACTAAAGTGCCTCTCAAATCTGTCTCCTCTCCACTCCAAGTGCTAAGATCCAAGCACTCATCTCTCTACAGAACTGCTTCAGTAGCTTTCGAATGGGTCTCTCTGGCCCAGTGGTGCGCTAGTAAAGGTTTAACAACTGGCTCTCCAGGGGGTGGAAAAAAGCCTTGATTTGCAGAATCTCTGCTGATTTTCATGGTATAAATGCTCCCTGCCCTGGCTCATTTCAAGCTACTGAAGTGACATCACTGATGACAGCATTGGGAAGAGACGCTCAGAAGCACACTACTACATGGATGTAAGAAGATTATACAATGCAGTAAATGTAAGTAACCTCAACAACATAGGTGACAGTAAAACGTAGGAAAATAGGAAGTGATGCTCTTTAAGTACTTATTGCCTTTGTTTTTAATATAATTTAACTGTAACTTTACATACTTCAATATGTAATAACATGTACTCAACAACATACTTGGAAAATTCCTGAGAACCTAACACTTGGCTCTCCCAAACTGATAGTACCCACTCCAGCCCAACACTGCCTGTCCCTAATGTCTGCACTCAAGTTGCCCTTCAAAGCATGGCAGACAGACGTTGCTACACAAATTTCATCATGTCACTGGTCCTGCTCTTCTTCGTGGTTTCTGACAGTCTGACCACACCTATGGCTCTGGCCACAGGTGATCCTCTGACCATGCCTATGGCTCTAAATGCATTTAAGGTCAAAATTAAATATGAATGATAATAAGAACAGTAGCAGAACCTAGCAATCATTGACCCTTACTCTGAGCAAAGTACTTAGCATGCATGCACTATATCATTTACTCTGTGAAAAATCATATACACTAGCTACTCTTGGTGTCCCCATTTTACATATGAGGAAAGTGAAGAATGTTTCTGTAACTTGTAAAAGTCGTAATGGAATTGGTATAATAATAAAACCTGTATTCATAGGACTAGAAGAATCTCACCAATAACTCAACACTTGCCACATGCGCCATGTCTTTCCAGTTTCTTCCCATTGCACATGCTTCTTTCCTCCACCTAGAATGCCACATCACCAGTGACCCCAGCACCAAGTCGCTCCACCCTTAACTACCTGTGGAGCTGCTGCTCTAAGTACCTAGTCCAAAGGTGCTTTAAACTGGGAGGTAAAAGAAACAAAGCGAACAGTCAACTCTGAGATTCAAGTAGCACTGGGATCGGGTGCCAATTTGGGACAACAAGGCTTTGCCAGATAAAAAAAAAAACAAACTCCATTTATCCAAGTGCCAAGGCATGAAGGAAACAGCTAAGGTGTCTTAGAGTTGAAACAGTCAGAAATGTATTCAGTTAGAATGGGATCTGGCTAACTGTCCCTTCTTAGGCTACCATTAAATTAGCTAGAAAGACAAAGAGAAAGACAGGGAGAAAGAGTGAGAGGAAAAGAAAAAAGAAAAAAAAGAGAGAAACAGAGAGCTCATAATATCCAAAGCTAAAAATTTAAGTTGTAGATAGCTTATTGCCAGGATCTTTGTAGAACATAGAAGTCTAAAGTACTAATCCCGAACTCTCCTCCTCCCAAGTCTTTATTCATCCATTCTGAGTTAGCAAATTCCAGAAAACAAGGCAGGAACTGGAGAGAAAAGGTGAGTAGTGATTTTTTTTTTGGCTGGTCCTGCAAAGCATCCTGGGAAGTTTAATCCACATATGTAAATGAGGTGGGTTGGGCCAGAGATAGGAAGATTCCTGAGTGAGATGGTGCTGGAGACCTTAGAGGTTTTTGTTTACTCCCTCTTTCAATTCATCAGGGAGCACAGAACTGGAAAGTAAAAAATGGTCCCACTCCAGTACATTTCAGCTGTCCAAGATAAAAACATGGAGAGCCTAGGAATTAGGCTAGGAGAAGAGCATATTAACCATAGTTATGACCTTTAAAAAGATGTTAACAGTGAGTGCACATGTGAATAATAAAATCCACATGTCTGTTAATAAACACTGAGTCTGGATTAATCTCTCCTCATCAAAGCATGAGTAAGGAGAAAAAAACAACTGGTGGACAATGAGACCAACCCTACAAATTATAAGTATTCCCAATGGAAGACTAGAACAATTTGATCAGAAGCAATAAACAAAAACATAATTTTTTAAAATTCTGAACTGAAAAATATTTGAATGTACAAACTGAAAGAGATCAGAATGTGTTATCCAAAATAAGTTTCAACACCATACCTCAACACATCCTGGCAATTCCTTTGAAGTGCAGGGGTTAAGAAAAATGTATCCTTTAAAAAAGGAAGATACAGAATAACTCAAGTGTGATACCTCCTCTAATCAAATTAGTGGTCATCAGAATTAAGAGATGGGAGCTATGGTATAAAAAGATTAGCAATAAATATTATAAAAAGTCAGAGGCAGAAACAATAGGCATACATGGATACAAAAGCAGATGCATATATCTAGAAATTTTCTTTAAAGAGAGGATGTGAAAAGTAAAAGAACAATAATTTAACAACAGCAATCTGGCTGTCCAAGGTCAGTAGGAAGAACCAAGAGAGTAGAAGGTGGTGAGAAGTAGCAGAGAATGGAGAATACAGTAAACTAATGCTCAAGAACCCATCTTACATGGGAGAGGAGCAGGGCAAAACGTAATTTTAAATTCCTTGATCCTGAATGAAATGTAAACTGAGGAAAGATTTTGAAAAACGAAGAGATAGGCAATGCGAAATTTCAAGCAGGAGGTGAGCTATCTATCCCTGAAGGAGACAGACAAAATACACTCCACACAGCAAAATCCTGAAAACAAATAGTAATAACAGTTTAAATGCTGAAAGTGTAAACCAAGGTGGTACAAGCAAGGCCAGACATATGAACGATCAGGGAAATAAAAGTTAAAAATAATGAAGGTTTTAATGATCAGAATGGCCAAATACTAAGATTATTGGGTGCTCTGCACTAAGGGAAGGAATATTAGTTGCAACAGCCTCAATGGAGGCTACATTTTCAATGTATATCAAATTTTGAAGTGAGCATATATACTACAGAAATGCTGCATCAGGGCAATAATATATATGCCAAACACACAGTGACAATGATATATAGACACACAGACTTTTCATGGCAGCATTGTTTATCATAGCAAAAAAAAAACAGAAATAATATAAATGCCCATCAGTAGTATGATGAGAAATAAATTGTGCCATAACCATTTAATCAAGTATTACTCAACAATTAAAAGGATGAGAGGGACCTGTATGATATGACATGGGAAAGTCCCTAAGACATTATCAATAAGTTGGGACGACAATGTGCAGGAAGTATAATATGCATCCATTTTGTTTTAGTTCTAACTCTGTATTCATATATGTTTGTTTAAGTAAATAATAGAAAAATGTCTGGAAAAATACAGGATAAACTTTTAATATATACCTCGGGGAGGAGGGCAGTTTTTCCCTTCTTATTCTATACACTCTGTACAGTTGGTATGATACAGCAAATGTATCTCTTGAGTAGTTGTTTTTGATCTGTTTTGTTCTCTTACTGGGCCTTACTCAAAGGTCAACTCTAATCTTACTGGATTTCCTCTGCCTTTTCCTCAATGATGCAAATGCAAGCCACACTTCTCTTCTCATTCCCATGTGTAGGCACTGTTTTTAGTAAATAATTATTAATAAATGTCTTCTCCTACATAGATGGGCTCCCTGTATTACGTGTCTCTGGATTCCCTGCACCCAGTATAATGTCTGGCACAGAGAGAGCTCTCATTGTTTCATCGAATGAATGAATGAACGAATAAACCCATCAATCCAGCAATAGAGGAGTGAGACAGTTGAACTTTCTAAATTCTGTGGCTAGGTTATTTACGCCATATCTGATTCCGTAGCCTGTAGTTTATCAAAATAAACTCAGAATTCTCCATGAAGAAAGAGTAGAGTGGTTAAGAGCAAGGGTTCAAATCCCAGCTCTGGCGCTTACCAGCTGATGATCCTGGACAGGTCACTTACCTCTCTGTAAGTCAGCTTCCTCTTCTGTGAGGTGGAGCTACTAGTGCCGACTTCACAGAGCTGTTGTAAACATAAATGATTTAATACATGTGTTTGTTATTACTGTTAATAATATTAACAGAAGACATTTCTAAATAACAGCAGGGAAGAAAATAAAAATCATTAACCTTCTCTTCAAGTCATTGCCATAAAAAGGACCTTCTCCCATGGGATACACCAGGGGGAACCGACACTCACATCTTTGCACTCACCTCACATTAACACTTCCAAATACTGAGCCAGGGGGCAACCGCCCCCAAAGCCTGGCCCTCCTCCCCGGGCTCCATTCTCCCCAACCCATCTCCTGAGCCTCCGGACCCCAGCTGTATATTCCACCCTTCCCAACTCTGAAGTTGATTTTATTCCAAATCATGGAAGAAATTCAGTGAGCCCTTATACAATTGAGGCAGACTCTGTTTAAAAAAAAAAAAAAAAAAAAAAAAAGACTTAGCTAGAAAAGGAGTGGTGGGGGGGCGCATGGACTCTGGGACCCTCAGTGACATAAGTCTCAGGTGGACATAAGACCGACAGCCCACGTGAGTGTGTGTGACCATGAAAACTTTGAATTAGCTGCCAGACAGAGCAAGTGCCCTAAAACCAAGATCCATTTTTAAATGCTTTTATTCCGAATATTTATTCATAGGTCAAGCCTCATTTTTCATTCCATTAATGCATTCATATTGCACCTGTTTTCCTCTCCCTTAGGTGCTTTACATATCCAAATGAACAAATAGCGATTCACTCCGGGTTCCTCAGCTGTCTCTTAGCTCTAGGCCTCTGACACTTGCTTTCCCTCCCTCCCTCCTGAGCCGCTCAGAATCCTGCTCTCTGGGTCCTTCCCATCCCTGTTCCACAAGCCCACGTTCCCAGCTCCCGCCTTACCCACATCTCCTTTTGTTTTGCCCAAAAAAAATGCCAGGTTGGAAGTAATTGTTCTGCAGTTTAAAATCCAAGCATAAGAAAAGCATTATCAATTCAGCCTCAGCCCCTCCTTCCAGAAAGAAGGTAATAAAAAGAGTTTGTTAATCCCAAGTGTGGTTTTTGTCTCAGGATTCTTTAAACAACCCTATGTCATTGAACCAGACTCAACACATCAGCCTGACTGGGTTAAACTTAAAAAGTCATCCCTTGTTTTTAGCATCACAGTCTAATCACCAGGTAAATTCTACTGAGCAAGGGATAGGAGGGACTTGAGAACAATCTCCACTCTTAGAAGGCTGCAGTTAGGAACCTGACATGATGCAGCTCTACGCAAGTACTTTTCCACAACCCTGGAAGAACAATCCATGGTCTGTCACATTACTGCATAGTGATTATTTTTGTAAATTTTGATTGATGTATAATTACATCAGTGTGCACAAATTTTAATTTGATACCTCTGAGTTTTTATAAACTGAACACCCTGTGTGACTAGCACCTAGATCAAGGTATAAGGTGTTACTAGTATTCCTGTCCATAGCTTTTTCCATTAACTCAGTCAAACGTAACTACAATTCTGACTTGTATTACCATAGATGAGCTTTGCCGGGTTTTGAACTTTATATAAATGGAATCATACCATATGCACTTTTTATGTCTGGCTCCTTTGCCAGATATTATGTCCATGAGATGATTCTATGTTATAGTAGATATCATTAATTCATTCATTTACATTGCTGTATAGTATTCTATTGTGTGAATATACCACAATTTATTTAGTCATTCCACTAATGACAGACATCTGGATTGCTTTTAGTTTTGGTAATTATAAATAATGCTGCTATAAAATTCTTACGCATGTATTTGGAACACACATTTATCAATTTCTGTTGGGTTTGTACACAGGACTGGAATTGCTGCATCAAAAGATATGCATATGTTCAGCATTAGAAGATACTGACAGTTTTCCAAACTTATTTTACCAATTTACACTCCCACCAACCATACATAAGAGTTCCAGCCCTCCATATCTTCTACAACACTTAGTATGGGCAATTTGCAAAGCTTTAAGCATTCTCATGGATGGTTGGCAATAATTCCTTGTGATATTAATTTGCTTTTCTTTAATGGCTATAAATGTTGAGCATTCTTTTGTATGTTTATTGGCTACTGAGATATTCCCTTTTGAAAAGGGCTGGTTTTAGCCTTCTGTCCATTTTTAATTAGATTTTTGCCTTTTCTTATCAATGAGTGGGATTTTTTAAATAAATTGTAGAGGCTGGTCCTTTGATATTTGTGATGTAAATATCTTCTCTAATGTAAATATCTTCCTCTGTTGCTTGTCTTTTCACTCTCCTTAATGGTGTGAGAAGAGATTCTTGATTTTAATGAAGTCAGTTTATCAGCCTTTCATTTTATGGTTAGTTCTTTTGTGTCCTATTCAAGGAATCTTCATATATTCCCAGGTTTTAAATATATTCTCCAATGTTCTTTTCTAGAATATTTAACACTAAGTTTCTCTGATCCACAACGAAATGATTTTTATGTATGGTGTGAGATAGGGAACCAAATCCATTTTTTTCCCATATTTATATCCAATTGATCTAGCACCATTTTTTTAATATAATTTATTTTGGTATCATTACTCTACAATTACATGTGCAATATTATGGTTATTAAACTACCCCCTTCATCAGGTCCCCCCCACCAACCCCATTACAGTCACTGTCCATCAGCATAGTGAGATGCTATAGAATCCCTACTTGTCTTCTCTGAGTTGTACAGTCCTCCCCGTGCCACCCCCCAACATTACATCTGCATTGCCCCTTTTTCACTCTTATCCCTCCCTTCCCACCCATCTTCCCCAGTCCCTTTCCCTTTGGTAACTATTAGTCCGTTCTTGGGTTCTGTGAGTCTGCTGCTGTTTTGTTCCTTCAGGATTTTTTCTTTGTTCTTATACTCCACATATGAGTGAAATCATTTGATACTTGTCTTTTTCGGCTTGGCTTATTTCACTGAGCATAATACCCTCTAGCTCCATCCATGTTGTTGCAAATGGTAGGATTTGTTTTCTTCTTATGGCTGAATAATATTCCATTGTGTATATGTACCACCTCTTCTTTATCCATTCATCTACTGATGGACACTTAGGTTGCTTCCATTTCTTGGCTATTGTAAATAGTGCTGCAATAAACATAGGGGTGCATATGTCCTTTTCAAACTGGGCTGCTGCATTCTTAGGGTAAATTCCTAGGAGTGGAATTCCTGGGTCAAATGGTATTTCTATTTTGAGTTTTTTGAGGAACCTCCATACTGCTTTCCACAATGGTTGAACTAATTTGCATTCCCACCAGCAGTGTAGGAGGGTTCCCTTTTCTCCACATCCTCGCCAACATTTGTTGTTGTTTGTGATCTAGCACCATTTATTGAAGAAAGAAAAACAGCCTTCATCCTGTACTGCTGTGACATCTTTGTCATAAATCAAGTGGCCAGGGATACATGTGGGTCCGTTTCTGAACTTTCTATTCTATCCTTTAGTCAACTTATCTGTCCTTAGGCCAATGAAACAGTGTTAATTACTGTAGCTTTATAAAAAGTCTTTATATCTGAAAGTCTACATCCTGTAGATGAATTTGGGGAAAACTGGCATCTTTTCAAAATTGGGCCTTCCAATCAATGAACATGTTATGATGCTCCATTTATTTAGATCTTTACCTTCTTTCACTAATATTTTCTAATTTTTTGTGTAGAGGCTTTACCTTTATGAGATTTTTCCCGACTATTTAATATTTTTTGATGCTAGTAAAAATGGCATCATTTTGCAAATTCATTTTCTAATTTGGTGTGGCTAATACATATAAATACAATTGATTTGTACGTATTGACTTTGTTGTGTACAGCAACCTTGCTAAATTAACTATCATTAATTCTAATAGTTCATTTGTAGATTCTTTTAGAACATCTATGTGCACAATCCTATCATCTGCAAACAAAAACAGTTTTATTTCTTCCTACATAACACTTACGTCCTCTGTTTCATTTTCTTGTCTCATCGCACTGGCTAGGAGTGAGTCTGCTTCTGGTTCTCTTTGTTCCAGGACTTGGCCCTTCCAGAGACCCAACTAGAAGTCTGGGCTGCTCACCAGAGCCCCTCTTCCTGGATTCAATTTCGGTCTCCTTAAGCACTGTGATACGACCCTCACTGCCTAGCTTTTTAATGGCTATTGTAGCCTCTTGAAGCCACTTTCTGCTTAGTTTCTCAGCATCTTATTCCAAGCAGGTACTTCCTAGGATGTGACAAATGACTCAAGGAGAAAATGTAGGCAGAATACCCGGCTCATTATTCTATAGCACCCTTTCCTCTGGGATCTTACTTCTCAAGTCCTGGTTGCCTTGGGAGACTTGAACACTAATATTTGACTCCCTATTCTCTATCCTACAATTGGAAAATGCCCCATATGGAAAAGTTGATAGTGAATGTAGGGTTCATTTCCATACATTTTTCTTCTCCTTGGAATTTTGGCCTGTCAGATCTCAGCTGCCTTGATTTCCCTTTGTTGCTTTCAAACATCTGTTTTATAGTTGCTCTTAGCAGGAAGGTTAGTCTGGTACCAGGTACTCAATCTTAATCAAAAGCAGGAGTTACAATCACTTTCTAATAGGCTATAAGCAATACAAAGTTAAGAACTAATTGGTTCATTAAATTATTTGGTTAATTAGACTAATAACCACCTTGAATTTCCATAGCACAATTCTTCCAAGGATTTCAAAGCATTTCTACACGTTAACGAAGGACCATTACTAGTTCCCTCTGGCTCCAGTTTGTAAATTTAGAATTGGAATAATGGAATAAAAAAACAAGTTCCCAGGTACCTATGTATCCAGAAAAATTAGATAAAAACAAGTACTAAACATGCTGGTTGCCAAAATCATTGAGGTGGTTTGAAATCCCAGGAAACAGACTCTCCATAATTACACTATGATTCATATTAAATATGTCACTCCCCATAACCTCTAGTGCCCTGAAGGAATTTGGAAAGTATGTAGCATGTACAAAGTGCTGGTTTGGACATTTCATCAAGCAGAGCACGTTGGTATCACCACTACTCAAATTATGTTTTAAAAAACATCATTACAGCAAAATAATTTTCTATAAGACTTACTGGACAACAAATCCCGCAGGTTAATTCAGAATTAGATTTCTCATGTAGGAAAACCCTAACAATATTACAAACCATATATTGTTTTTCCTTTTAGGTCTACTATAGCAGTAGCTTTTGAAGTAATATTTTGTTTTATGAAGTTGAAGTTTTCTCCATGCCTTCTCTCCAGAATTGGTATTAAACAGGGGTTTCTTACAAGTTGTTCCCAGAGAACATATTCAGCTTATAAAAGAAAATCTAAAGACTAGGAAAAATTATGGAATGGGAAGAAAAGTTATGAAATTAGCAAGTAAGAGCCTGTAGACCTAAACTCTAAATCATAGCAAATAGTTACAAATGAAACACGAAGCACCCAATGGACACCCAATAAATATTTGATGATATTGATTTCTTGCATTCTACAATGAGGTTTTAGTGGGGCTTTGATAGTAATTGGGTTACTCATCTTAATATCTTGACACAAAGGAATTTGGAATAATCCATCACTGCACTTCTCCAAGATTCCAAATAACAAGCTCCACAAGCTGGATAAGAATAGGTTGACCTCACAAGGCCCCTTGTGGCCCTGTGACTTGAGAATTAATAATAAATGGAGGCTGGCATTTTTTATACCCAATTTCTGTCCAGAATTAAAAATATTTCATAGAGACTGGCTGGACTTCTTACCTTTTTTTGAAAGACTAAGAAGAAATAAATACATCTATGCCCAGTCTACAAATCAGCCCACCCAAGTCTAAAATTCAACAAAGTTCACATGACATGCCCATCTGAGCTAGAAAAAGTACCTGGGTATCCTTGCTATCAACCTATGAATGGTTGAATAATATTGACTTTCTGCTTACTGTTTTTCCTACATTGTTTATTTCATAGACCAAATCCTGACTACTAGACTGTTTCTAATACAGTGGTACCATTTTTGTTTGTAAATTGACCACAACTAGTATAATTCTTTCTTTCTTTTATTGAAGGATAGTTGACATATATTAGTTTAAGGTGTACAACATAGTAATTTGACATTTATATACATTGCAGAATAGCCACCACAGTAAGTCTGGTTACCATCTGTCACCTTAAAAGTGAATACATTGTGATTGACTGTATTCCCCACACCATACATTGTATCTCCATGACTTATTTATTTTATAAGGGGAAGTTTATACCTCTTAATCCTCTTCACCAATTTCATCTCCCCCAACCACTACTCTGTCCTCTGTGTCTATCAGTCTGAACTTTATTTTGTGTTGTTTTTTAGATTCCACATATACGTGAAATGATGTGGCATTTATCTTTGTATGACTTCTTTCACATAGCCTAATATCCTCAAGGCCCAACCATTTTGTTGTAAATGGCAAGATATCATGTTTTATTTAATGACTGAGTAATATTCCATTGTATATGCATGCTATATCTTTATCCATTCTCCCATCTATGGACACTTAAGTCGTTTCCATATCTTGGCCATTGCAAATAATGCTGCAATGAACATACAGGTTCATGTGCCTTTTCAAATTACTGTTGTCATTTTCCTTGGATAGATACCCAGTAATGGAATTGCTCAGTCATATGGTAGCTATATTTTAATTTTTTGAGGACCCTCCACACTGTTTTCCATAGTGGCTATGCCAATATACACTCCCACCAACAGAACTTGAGGGTTCTCTTTTCTTCAATATCCTCACCAACACTTGTCATTTCTTGTCCTTTTGATAATAGCCTTACTGACAGGTATAAGGGAATCTCTTATTTGATTTGTATTTCCTTGCTGATTGGTAATGTTGAGCATCTTTTTCTGCTCCTGTTTGCCCTCTATATGTCTTCTTTGGAAAAATGTCTCTTCAGATCTTCTGCCCATTGTTTAATAGGATTATTTTGGTTCTTGTTACTGAATTGATAAGTTCCTTATATATTTTGTATATTAATTTGCAAATATCTTCTCCCATTCAGTCAGTTGCCTTTTCGTTTAGTTGATGATTTTCTTCACTGTGCAAAAGCTTTTTGTTTTGATGTAGTTAGTCCTCTTATTTATTTTTGCTTTTGTTTCCCCTGCTTTTGGAGTCAGATTCAAAAAAACATTGTTAAGACTGCTGTCAAGATGCTTATTACCTATGTTTCTTCTTCACTACGGAGTTTTATGGTTTCAGGTCTTACATTCTCGCTTTTAAATTATTTGGAGTTGATTTTTGTATATGACATAATCTAATGGTTCAGTTTCATTCTTTTGCATGTAGCTGTCCAGTTTTCCCAACACCATTATTGAAGAGACTGTCCTTTCCCCATTGTATATTCTTGCCTCCTTTGTCCTAAATTAATTGACTATATATGCATGGGTTTATTTCTAGTCTCTCTATTCTTGCATTAATCTATGTGTCTGTTTTCATGCTGATACCATACCTCTTTGATTAGTATAGCTTTGTAGTATAGTTTGAGATCAGGGAGCATGATATCTCTGGCTTTGTTCTTTCTCAAGATTGCTTTGGCTTTTGGGGATCCTTAGTGGTCCCATACAAATTCTAGAGTTATTTGTTCTGTTCTGTGAAAAATGTCATTGGAATCTGATAAGGATTGCACTGAATTCATAGCTTGCTTTAGGTAGTATAGACATTTTAACAATATTAATTCTTCTAATCCATGAATACAGAATATCTTTCTAATTATTTGTGTTTTCTTCCATTTCTTTCATCAGTGTCTGATAGGTTTCAGAGTACAGGTCTTTCACCTCCTTGGTTAAATTTATTCTCAGGTATTCTATTATTTTTGATGGGATTGTTTTCTCAATTTCTCTTTCTGATGGTTTGTTAGAGTGTATAGAAGTGCAGGCATTCTTTGTACACTAATTTGCTTCCTGCAACTTTCCTGAATTTATTTATTAGTTCTAACAGTGTTGTAGTGGAGTCTTTAGGGTTTTCTATATATTGTATCATGTCATCTTCAAATAGTGACACTTCCACTTCTTCCTTTCCAATTTGGATGGCTTTTATTTCTTCTTCTTGCCTAATTGTTGTGGCTAGGATTTCCAATACTTTGCTGAATAAAAGTGGTGTGAGTGGGCATCCTCATCTTGTTCATGATATTAAATGAAACACTTTCAGCTTTTCACCATGGAGTATGATATTAGCTGTGTATTTATTATATATGGCCTTTACTATGTTGAGATATACCCCCTTTATCCCCACTTTATTGAGAGTTTTTCTCAAAAATGGTATTGAATTTTGTCAAATGCTTTTTCTGCATATATTGAGATGATCATATGATTTTTATTTTCTTAATGTGGTGGATTACATTGTTTTATGGATGTTGATCCATTCTTGAATCCCTGGAATAAATCTTACTTGATCATGTATGATCCTTTTAAGATTCTGCTGAATTTAGTTTGTCAATATTTTGTGGAGGATTTTACATCTATATTCATCAAGGATATTGGCCTGTAATTGTTTTGGGTTTTTTTTTTTTTTGGTAATATCTTTGTCTAGTTTTGGTAATGCTGGCCTCATAAAATGTGTTTGCAAGCTTTCCCTCTTCTTCAATTTTGTGGAAGTTTGACAAGAATAGGTATTAAATCTTTGAATGTTTGGTAGAACTTGCCAGTGAAGCCATCTGTCCTGGACTTGTTTGTTGGAAGATTTTTGATTATTAATTCAACCTCCTTTCCAGTTATCAGTCTATTCAGATTTTTTTTCTTTTATTATTTAGTGTTGGATGATGATAAGTTCCTAGGAATTTAAGCATTTCTTCTAGGTTGTACAAATTGTTGGTGGATAATTGTTCATAATAGTCTCTTGTGATATTCTCTATTTTTGCAATATCAGTTGTAACTTCTCTTTCATTTCTTATTTGAGCCCTCTCTTTTTTCTTGATGAGTATAGTCAAAGGTTTGTTAATTTGTTTATTTTTTCAAAGAACCAGCTCGTTTCATTGATCTTCTCTATTGTCTTTTTAGTCTCTGTTTCACTTACTTCTGCTCTGATGTTTGTTATTTCCTTCCTTCTACTAACTTGGGACTTCATTTGGTTTTCTTTTTCTAGTTTCTTTAGGTGTAAAGTTAAATTGTTTGAGATTTCTCTTGTTTCTTGAAGTACACCTGTTCTGCTATAAACTTCCCTTTTAGAACTGCTTTTGTTTCATCCCATAGATGTCATGTTCCTGTTTTCACTTGTCTCTAGGTATTTTTCTTTTATTTCTCCTTTGATTTCTTCTATGACTCATTAGTTGTTCAGTAACATGTTTAACTTACATGTATTTGTAATTTTTCCAGTTTTCTTCCTGTAATTGATTTTTAGTTTCAGACCATTTCAGTTGGAAAGATTATTTCAACCTTCTTGAATTTATTGAGACTTGTTTTGTGAACTAACATGTGACCTATGCTGAAGAATGTTCCATATGCACTAGAGAAGAATGTGTATTCTGCCTCTTTTGGATAAGAATGTTCTGTATATATCTATTAAGTCCCTCTGTCCAATGTGTCATTTAAGACTAATGTTTCCCTATTGATTTTCTGTCTGGATGATCTATCCATTGATGTCAGTGGGGTGTTAAAATGCCCTACTACTGTTGTGTTGTTGCCAATTTCTCCCTTTAGGTCTGTTAATATTTGCTTTACATATTTAGGTGCTCCTGTGTTGGGTGCATTTATACTTCTAAATGTTACATCTTCTTGCATAATAGACCCTTTATCATCATGTAGTGCTCTTTGCCATTTATTATAGTTTTTCTATTAAAGTCTGTTTTGTCTGATACAGTATAGCTATACCAGATCTCTTTTTGTTTCCACTTGCACAGGATATCTTTTTCCATCTCTTCATTTTCAGTCTGTCTTTAGTCTGTCAGTATGTCTTTAGGTCTGAAATGAGTCTCTTGTGGTCAGTATATAAATATGTCTTTTTTTTTGAGATGCTGGCAAAGCTTTTATTTTTATTTTATTTTATTTTTTTTATTAAGGTATCATTGATATACACTCTTATGGAGGTTTCACATGAAAATAATATGGTTACTACATTCACCCATATCATTAAGTCCACCCTCATACCCCATTGCAGTCACTGTCCATCAGTGTAGTAAGATGCCACAGAGTCACTACTTGTCTTCCCTGTGCTACACTGTCTTCCCTGTGACCCCCCCCCAACACCATGTGTACCAATAATAATACCCCTCAATCCCCTTCTCCCTCCTTCACCACCCGCCCTCCCCCACCCCTCCCCTTTGGTAACCACTAGTCCCTTCTTGGAGTCTGCAGGTCTGCTGCTGTTTTGTTCCTTCAGTTTTGCTTCGTCGTTATACTCCACAAATGAGGGAAATCATTTGATTCTTGTCTTTCTCTGCCTGGCTTATTTCACTGAACATAATACCCTCTAGCTCCATCCATGTTGTTTCAAATGGTAGGATTTGTTTTCTTTTTTTTTTTTTTTTTTTGTCTACTGAGTCATTCCACATCTTTTGATTGTAGAATTTGTCCATTTAAAGTAATTACTGATAAGTATGTATCTATTGCCATTTTGGTAATTGTTTTCTGGCTGTTTTGTGTTTCCTCTTTGTTTCTTCTTCTCTTTCTATCTCCCCTTGTGACTTGATGACTATATTTATTGTTATGTTCAGATTCCTTTCTCATTTTCTTTTGTGTATTTGCTATTAAGATTTTGCTTCGTGGGTACCATGAGGTCCAAGTATATCATCCTATATATACAACAGTCTATTTTAAGTTGCTAGCAACTTAAATTTGAACACATTCCACAACTCTACATTTTTAAAACACCCCCACCAAATTTTATTTTTGATATCACTTTTTACATCTTTTCATTTTATATATATCTTAATTATTAGTTCTAAATATACTTTTGTCTTTTAACCTTACTAGCTTTATAAGTGCTTAATCCACTACCTTTACTATATATTTACCTTGCCCAGTAAAATTTTTATTTTTGTATGTTTTTTTCTTATTATTAATTAGTGCCATCTCCTTTCATCTTAAAGAGATCCCTTTAATATTTCTTATAAGGTCAGTTTGGTAGTGATGAATTCCTTTAGCTTTTGCTTGTTTAAAAATTTTTTCTCTCTCCTTCAAATCTAAACAATAACCTTGCCAGGTAGAGTATTCTTGGTTGGAAGTTTGTTCCTTTTGGCATTTTAAATATGTCATGCCACTCTTTCAGGCTTGCAAAATTTCTGCTGATAACTTCATGCATTTTCCTTTGGACATAACAATTTTTTTTCTCTTGATTCTTTTAAGATTTTCATTATAATGTGTCTTAGTATGGGTCTCTTTGGGTTCATCTTATTTGAAGTTCTGTGGGCTTTCTGGATCTGGGTGTCTGTTTCCTTCCCTAGGATAGGGAAGTTTTCAACCATTATTTTTTCACGTACATTTTTGCCTCTCTCTCGTTCTCTCCTTCAGGGGCCCCTACAATGCGAATATTATTCCATTTGATGCTATTTCAGAGACCCCTTAAGTTATCTTACTTTTTATAAACTTTTTTTCATTTTGCTCTCTGTCTTGGTGAATTCTATTGCTTTATCTTCCAGCTCACTAATCTACACTTCTATTTCATCCAGTTTGCTGTTGAACTTCTCTACTGTATTTTTCAGTTCAGTTATTGAATTCTTTAGCTCTGTTACTTCTGTTTGGTACTTTCTTATGTTTTCTGTCCCTTTGTTGAAAATCTGTGTTCATCCATATTCTCTTAAGTTCAGGGAGTATATTTATGACCATTATTTTGAACTCTTTGTTAGGTAGATTACCTATCTCTATATCAATAAGGTCTTTTTCTGAGGTTTTGTCTTATTCTTTCATTTGGAACATTCTTCTCTGTTTCCTCATTTTGCTTGACTCTCTGTATTTGTTTCTATGTATTAGGCAAAAGAGCTACCTGTCTCAGTCTTAAAGGAGTGCCTTGGGTACATGATGATCCTTTTTATTCAACCTTGCCCTAGCTCTTGGTTGTCTCTTGAACCTTTGTGATTCTCTAAACCACCCGATTTGTTGTTCTTCATATGTCCCCATTGCTGAGAGTGTCAGTGACCCAGGAGGAGGAATTTCACTTGGCACCTAGGTTCAGGCTGATTGGAAGTCAGACCCTTAGGCAGCAGCTTTTAAAGTATGCAAAGATATACAGTCCCTGCTGGCCTCAAGATCCAGAAATCAGAAGGTGTCCCCTGAATGGCAACTGCAAAAATCAGGGCCCCAGAAGAGTGTAAAAGTTCCTTTTTGGGAATTCTCATCAAGCTGCAGTGAGACCGAGTGGGTGGGCATGGATGGTGTCTCCCAGCTTGTTCCCTGGGAGCATCTCCTTAGTTCTAGATGTGTGGGAAGCCTGAAGATGGTCTCTCAGGCTAAAGCTCCAAGCTAATCAAATAGGCCTTTTTCACAGAAAGACCGAGGTGGTGTTTCAGTTGGCTGTCTGTACAGCGCCCTGTGCATGGTGACCTGCTAAGAGCTGTCTTTCTGATTGTTACAATCCCAGGGAGCTCTGGAATGCCAGCCCTCTTGCCTATCTGGGGACATCCCCTGTGCAAATGGCACATGCCCACTGGTTCTAACAAGACAGCTACTGGGTGTAATAGGCAGACAGGCTCTCCAGCCTCAGTAAGGAAAATGTCTAGTCTGCCCAAGCGCAGGGTTTGCGCAATGCAGCCAGAGATGCCGCAAAATGCCCTGTTTGTGCAAATGCACTGGCATTAGGCTAGAAGCGGAAGGCACCAATTCCCTGATCTCCAGCCCTGGCCATGAGGTGGGAGAGTATCACAACCACCCTTTCTCACAAACTCTGGCTATGGAATGGGAGAACTCCACAATCGTTCACACTTTCCCCCCACCCCTCTCCCTGCCAGGGAGCTGGGAAGTGCAGCAACTGCCCACATGCTCCACTCCCATGGAGCACAGTCGCTGTGGGGCCCCCACCTACCCCAGCAAGGTAGCAGGAGGGTGCCACCTCTGAGCCTGCCTGCCTGTGCTAGCAGGCTATGTGGAGAGTGTGAGAGCGGTGCCCACCAGTGCCTGTGTCTCCTGGGAGCATCTCAGCTGTCCCCTGCCCCTCCAGCCAATGCCCCAGGTCAGCAAATGAATCCTCCTCACATATAATCCAGGTGCTTTTCAAACTGCTATTTTTTTCAGTAGGCCCGAGTGAACAAGACCACGTACAAGCCCTCAGAGAGAGGAATCTGTTCCGCGTAGCACTTTAGAACCTCTGGACATCAGCCAGGGTGGTTTTCCAAGCCAGACATTCCAGAGGCTTATCCTTCCAGTGCAGATCCCAGGGACCAGGGCACCGACCCCTCAGTCCTCCTCAAGAAGCACTAGCCAGGTCAGGTCTCTCCCCCTTGTTGGTCACCAGGGGTTGGATTTTTGTGCCACCTGGTCTCTGCCTCTCCTAAGCATCCTCGTAAGGTCCCTTAATCCTTTGTTGTGAAGAGCAGTTCAGCTAGTGTTCAGCTTTTTTTTCAGAGGGAACTGATCCATGTGGCACTGTAGATTTGTGGTATCCATGGGAAAAAGAGAGCTCAGGGTCTTCCCATGCCACCATCTTGGACAGCCCCCTCCCCGAAAATCTAGTATAATTCTCCTAATGCACAGCTCATCCACTGTGTCCCATTTACGAATAAACTATAAAGCAAAATTATACAAATGAGGAGTAGGAGAAATGGAGGCTCATATCATTCTTGCATTTGCAAAAAAAATTCCCACCCTGTTGAATGTTTCTGGTAGGTTATTATCACCTGCGTGATGGAGGCAAAGAAAAGATAGGCAAACAGCGCATTTAGCACAACAATAAGATTAGAAAGAGTAGTTTAGATCCTAAATAGCCATGTATTTCATGAAGCTTCGAAAAATCTAAAAGGAGATGTTTTAGAAATTACATGAGTATCCTTTAAGTTCATGCCATGAATAAACCACATATTTATCATTTCTTCATTCGCACATTATAATTGTGTACTATCCCATGAGACCATCCATGGGAGATGTTATAAACCAATTCCAACTTTTCAGATAAAGACAAGTCAGTCTCTCAATTCAGTTTCTAAATTCAGTGTTAGTAATTCTGTTCCTGCCTTTGGTTAACTGTATGCAAGATGCTGAACTTCCTTTAAAACCTTGAGCCCATCTCACCAGGAAACGTTTGTCTGTGGCAGCCAAATTGCCAGAAAGAACAGCTCAAATATTTCCCAATACCCAGTCCCCACCTGGCCAGCATCTAGTGGTAGGAAGAGTTCAGTGTGCCCACTAGGAATAGATGTGAAAAATAGATGAAGGTGAACACGCATAGGCTGTTGAAATGTTGCGTTGCTAATGTGAGCGGCCTGCCACCTCGTTCTGTTTCAGTAACCCTTTGCATCTGAAGGTCAGCAGAAACCATGGCAGCAACTACCCTTCAAGGGAGAATTTGAGAAAACAAGGAGAGACCACCTTGGGCTGCCCCCTCAGTCTGCTCAGAACCCCCCAGAGCATTTCTGCCCCCTCCCGGAGCGCCCTGCCGAGGAGGTAGACTTCCAGGTAGGTCCTTCTCACCCTCTGTGTTCCGCTTGTTCATTCCATCCAAAAAAGACTTTGCTCTAGATCGAACGGCTCACCTCCCTCTACCATTTCTCAGGTTGCATTCAGAATCAGAAACTCCACGAAATATATTCACAGATGTTCTCTTGTTTATTTGTTGACTCTGTGTAATTTGTTTGCCCTAATTTGTTTTTGTCTACCTTGGGACTTCCCTTTTTAATTTCCCTTTCTCTGTTTACCCCTCTTTGTGGAGCAGCGGTCTGTTAAGCTGTGAGAGACACACGCCAAATTAAAAAAAAAAAAAGCGCTGCAGATTGTTTTAAGCATGGGCTGCCCCTCTGGGCCCGAAGGCCTTGCTTGAAGCCTGCACCTGCTCCTCCTCCTGAGACACGGGGCTCCTGATCTCTATCCCTTGCCTTTAAGCTGCCTGATTCCTATTATCCAAAGTCAAACAGCGTTCTCTACATTCACGCCTCCAGCACTTGGCATGAAATTAATAAGCCTGGCTGATATATTTCCCTGGAAGCCTGCCACTCTTTAACAGTGGTGTTAGATTAAAAATTTTGGCATGGTTAATGAACAGGGAAAAGCTGAAGCCAAAAGTTTCATGCAGCAATGCAAGGATTTGGGGGTGATGAAAAGAATACCAACTTTCCTCATATTTTCTGAATGCAGGGCTAATTACAGGGCTAGGTAACAAACACACAGAGACAGCACTGGAAGGAGGGTAGTCTCAGGCTGTACTCATATTGAGATTTTATCACCTGTCCTTTCAATCGCATGCCCTTCTGTTTGACTGGGTTATCTAAAATTGTAATAATAGCTATTTGTGCTCCAAACAGGCCTCCCTCCTCCCGGGTCACTATTTTTCTCATTAGAGAAGCCCCGTGAATGGATTTCAGGCCACAGGCTGATTTTCCTGAGGTGAAAGTCAATCTGAGAGGAGGTTATCTGGAGCTGATTAAAGACCAGCGTCTCACTGTTGGAATTCCAGTGCTCACTGTTTGGGTCTACAGCCACACTCTCTAAGGAGTAAGGACACCGCCTCCCCACCCCCCAGCAAGGGGCCTTACCTAGGCCCACCCCTTGGCTTCAACCCTCTTCTCAGCACCAGCTCTAGGGAATTCACCACACCCAGAACATGCAAAATCCAGTGGGTGTTCATGACCCATCTCACTGCATAAGGACTTCACAAAAGGTTTGCTAAGGATTTTTGACAACACCCGGGCTAAGGCCTGCATCCCACACAGGGCCAGCTCCATGCAGAAAGGGAGCATCAACATGGAGACATGAGGGCTTGGTTGCCAGGTGCCCATCTCCACTTCTGAGACAGGAATGCCACACAGCCACAAGTCTGGGACTAGGAAAGGACCAGGATGTGGCGGGGAATAGGGAAGGAAGAAAAAGGAAAATCACCTCCCTTGGTGGGATCACAAATACGCTTGACAACCTTGTTCTAGCCCCTGAGGACTGGCTAGGAGTTTCCCCCACTTCAGAAACTCTTGACTGTGAGTCCCAAGACCCAGCACACATAGGACTTGAGGGGCTATGGAGCTCCCAATTCTTCGGTCCAATTTGAAAAGCCAGGGCCGAGAATTCAGAGGGATTCTCAGCTGATCAAACACAAGACTTGTTTTCTTATGTGCTCTGAAGTGTCAGATAAAATCAAACTAAACCTGTCTGTGATCTATGAATGATACAATCCAAGAAACTGTTATTTATAAGTTTACTTTGGTTTTCCTGATCGATGGAATAGTCCTTAAAAAAGCGTCATGTCATAATCACCAACATCAGTCACAAAGTTCATTTACAACTGAAAAAAAGAATTAAAATCACCCAGAGGTAGATGTCACCTCCACTCACACTGGCCAATGTCACCACCATTACGGCACACATTCCCTACGGAATCAGTGACTTGAGGGAGAAACTTACATGGCAAATACCCCTCCCTGGGCTGAGGTAGGATATATGACTAACGGTCTTCTCTTAGGTTACTGGGAAGCAAAAGACTTTTTTTTACAGAATGTGACGGTTTCATCAGGAAACAAGAGTTGACCCTCGCTAGAGTCAAATCATTTTCATACAGCCCATTACCACAGGTGGCTACTGTATTCATTATTGCACGGTACTTCAAAGCTTTTATTTGATAGAAAGAAAGCATAAAGAGATCAAAGCTCCTGAACCACCCACAATGCCCTTGAAAGTTGTCCTAATGTGTTTTCTGCCTCCAAGACAAGTAAGTTAAATATATTTGCAAATGTCAACTTCGTCCCTTTTAATGCCTCTTAAATCAGGTCAGTGAGTCTGTTTTGGAAACAGAAGTAGGATGACTCATAGATACTTGCTTGGCTCATTACTCAGCTTGGACAACAAAGCACCTCAATTTTAAGCACTCGGGAGTTGCCCTCCCGTGGTCCGCATCCTTAGCGCATTGTTACACGCTCGCCATGGATATTTACAGCGCCATGCCTTTGTTCGAGGACAGTGTGTGCTATTGTACACTTGCATCATTATCATGAAATCTGAAAAGTGTAAACCCATGTTTTAAAATGTGTTTAGCTCTTCTGGCCCTATGAGTAAATGCTGGTTTGTTCCTGGGGCTTGCACTGAGAGTTTTGTCTCTTAAACTGAACTTGCCCTGAACACTAAATTCCTTTCAGAGCAGGAGCAACCTTTGCAGTAGATGGTCTCTCCCATTTGAAGACTGGTTCCCATGTCCCAACACACCCATTTTATCTTTGACTTCTGATCTCACATTTTCCCCTTTTAATACCCCTCTGGGAGAAAGGCCAATGCTCTCCCTTGTAATAGATTCAGGGGGTTGGTTTTATTTTTAATTTGTCTTGGTTCCTCAGCTAGAGGGTAAGTATTCAAGGGCAGACCGCAATCCTGGCTCTAACCTGCCCACAGGTTTGCCTTTCCTGAGCGGGAGCTATGTCTCCTCATGCCCCCTTACATCACTGAAACCAGAAGTTCACCTGCACGTAAATGAATGACTCCATGGTTATAGTCAGCACAATACTTTGAAGACAAAAACCTCTTTTCAAGAGTTTTCATGTTTCTAATAACACAAACCTGCTGGAGCAACTGCTTTAGCCAAACAAGAGTACAAGGAGGATTTCAAGTAGACAGTAGATCTTAATGATTTAAGGCAGAACCACAAAAGTACTCGTATGAGTTTTAAATTGTTTCAGGCCTCAAAGTATCATCGCTGTAGCTTTTCCATCTCCTCATCAACCCACTGAGCCTGGTTTAGAAATATTCTGGATAATCCAGTATAATCCTCCCATTTCAAGGTCTGCTAATTAGCCATCTTAATTCCATCTTCAACCTTAATTTCCTTTGCCACACAACCTAACAAACTCACAGGTTCTAGAGATTAAGACTTGGACCGCTCTGTGGACCATTATTCTGCCTACCACAGGCATGCAGAACAGGGGCGGCGAAGTCCCAAAGTCCTGGGATGTGTTGGCCTAGGATGGAGCAGGGAAGGACCACAGGCTACAGAGCATTGCCTAGAGAGCCCTTGGTCAAAGGGCCAGCTCTGCTGTCCACGCCAGCACCCCGCTGGAGCACCCCACCTCTCCTCACAGGGAAGAGCATGAAATGATGAACTGCTCCAGGCAGAGGGGCCTCTCACATCTTCCCACGACACAGTCACTGCTGAGGAAGGGGCAATGCTCACTGCAGGTAATTCAGACTTTGTTTGGATGACTTCTCCAAACACATCAGGCACTCGCTCCTCTAGCCACCTTGACACGTAGCTGCCCTTCTACCGAAGGCAAGCAAACGGTCAGATCATCACATGTGAGAATGAGAATGAGACAGACTATAAGACCCAACACACACACACACACACACACACACACACAGACATGAAAGTTTCTTACATTGTTCTTAGACAGCCAAAGGATCTTTTTCTCAAATAGAAACTTAAATAGGAAAATAGTAACTTTTCCATTACGATTTGTGGCTGCCACCCCCTTAGGGGTGCCAGGATGGGAGGGTTAATGTCCTGTGGCGAGCAGGGGTGAGAGTCTTTATGGCGTAGTATTTATCCTCACCATATGTTTTCCGTATTGACTGAGGGTGTTAATTGGGGTTTCAGGACCAGGAGGGGGAAGATCAAGGGCACTGAGGGAGAAGGCATCATCTAGTGTCTCCCCACCTTCAATTAGTAGGTCAACACATGTCTAAATGCTCATAATTTGTGCTGATCTACTGCTTAGCCAGCAAATGGGGACCACTTGGAATGTCCTCTATGTCAGCCTTACAGTTTTCCTGTCTTCTAGTCTACTTAGAAAAAAAAAAGAGGGAGGTTTTCTTTTTGAATATGGGAGCTGCAAAATAAAAGTGCGACTACACTAAGATCCCTGAGTAATCCAAGGTTCAGGGGCCACCTGGAGGTCCTCCTCCCAGGAAGGCCCCCTGCCCTCCTGGCCTGCCCTAGCTCTCGCCTTCCCATCCCTCACCCCATCCCCACCTGCCTTCCTGGGCCCAGGTGGCAATCCCTTCCCATGTCTCCCAAAGTCCTTCCCCTCTTCCCTCACAAACCCACACCAGTCCCACTCCGAGGGAGAGTATTCAACCTCACTACAGATAAAGACATTCAGCTTAAGACTAAACAGAAAGATTGGAATCTCAAAACGGAAAAGATTCCAGAACTGATGACACTCAGTATAGCGAGGCTGCTGACAATATCAATAAAGAGATGCCACAGTTTGGAGGGCTTGAAACAACTTACTGGAGGGCAATTTGGACACAGCTATCAAGAGTCCTTTAAATGTTTGCGTGCTTTGACCCAGGAATTTCTCTTTCGGAGTTCATATTAAAGAAATAAGGAGAAATGTAGTTAAAGACTTATGTGCAATGTTTTTCATCAAGTTATTTGAAAGGGAGGAAAGAAAAAATCTTGCAAACAATGTGCTATGGTCTGAGTGTTTGTATCTCCCCAGACTTCAAATGTTGAAACCTAGACCCCCAAAAGTAATAGTTTTAGTAGGTGGGATTGGGAGGTGATTAGTTCCTGAGGATGGAGCCCTCGTGAAAGGGATTGGTGCTTAATAACAGAAGCCCCACACCATTCCCTAGCCTCCTCCTATCAGGTGAGGCTGCAATGGAAAGTCTCCAACCCAAAAAGAGGCCCCGCCCCTGACCATGTGGACACCCTGATCTCAGACTAGCAGCCTCCAGAACTGGGAGCAAGAAATTTCTGCTGCTTGTTCAGTGGGCTTTTGTTTCAGCAGCCGTAACAGACTAAGACACGAGGAATTCCAAAAATAGACAGCTAGTTCAACAAATGATGCCATCATTAAAAATCATGTTTTAGAAAAATAATGAGCCAGGAAACTGGCACAGATGTAATTTTAAGTAAAACAGCGGGATACACTACCACCCCAAATTTGTCTCATATATTGAATAATTAGGATTTTTTCCTAGTATTTCTTATCACTCCTACTCTCTCTGATGTGGTGTTAATTACCTCAGGGACGAAATGACTCAGCATAAAGTAGAAAGCACAGGACTCAGTTCTTGATTCAAACACCTCAGCCCTGACAGACGAAATAATTGGAAAGATGCAGTACAAGAGCAAGGCTTCCCCCATATATCCTCTCCCAAGATGAAATAAAGATGCCCTTGCCTGGATAAGGGGTTGAAGATGTAGAGAAGTACAGAGCGTCATCTTGGGTAGGGGTATGGGTTTATGTGCACGCGCGCATACATGGCCAAGACAACTAAGAGCTGGTCCATCACATTTCACAAGAAATTGCTTAAATAGTATATGTTGAGACCAAGAAAGAAAAGTATACCTACCACCTCAGAAAAATAGATAAGGGACATTAACAGGAAGTTCATAGACACACACACACAGACACACACAGACACACAGAAGTTCAATAAACATAAGGATAATAATTCCAACTCATTAGTAATCAGTCAAAAGTTTCTCTCCTTCCTCTTTCCCAATGGCCTAGGGGTATCGTAAATGAACATTTCAACAAACAAATCCAACTAACGTTGTTTTGTGTTTACCATGTGCCGGACACTAGGTAACAATGAAAGCCATCTCAAGGTTCAAGCAAGGGGTGACGTGTTCACCTCCATCAACCCATTACCTGTGGCTGTTGAGCTGTGGACGGGGGAGACAGAATGAGCCATTCTAATCCCCTACACGAAGGAGCCATCACAGCCAGGATTCGGATCATGGCCGTGGAGGTGATAACATCCGCTTCAAAAAACATAAGGAAAGTCTTCTTCCCTCTAACCTATTCTCTCTTTTTCTCATTTAAATTCATTATAACGACCAACATTACAAGTACTGCAGGAAGGATAGCGTTAGGAAAGGATAAAAAAGTTCCACAAAAACCATCCAGCTTTTACTTTCCACCGAAGTGTTCAATTCCAAAGCCGGGAGGTCACATGCATACATGCCCAAGCCCAGGAGTGAAAGCGAGCCGTTTGCTCTTGCTGCCTGAGGTCAAGTGAACCGGAGATCAGTAGACCAATATTCCCCAGATGAAAAAGTCAGTTCACGTCAAAGAATTATTTTTCTCCTTCATAAACCATAAAGCATGATTGTGAGTCACTCTGCACGTACCTAGTGCTACGTGGCTGTTGTAAGAAACAATAATAGCGACGGCGGTCCGCAGACCCACAGCAAGCTGCTATTCCTTACACAAACGTGGAGAAAAGACATCAAGGGCGAAAGTCTGACCTCAGATCTTCAACTACAAAGTTATGCTATTTTAATATTTCCTGTTTCACTTGATTTTTCTTTCTGTCTCTCTCCCCATCAAGTAACAATGCTGGGTGTTATGAGAAGCCCTAGATCTTCTCATCAGGAAATAGAAGAGATGTTCAGCTCCCGCTCACCTCGGATGCTTTCCTCCACTGTTGGAGAGCGTGACTGGAATGAAAAGGCCAGACCTAACGTCTGTGGAGAGGGGCCTTCAGCTCCCGTGATGCCAAAGGAGCATGTCAACCTCCTAAGGTGGGATTCGGCTCAGAAAGATCACTGCGCTCTATTAAAGATGTGCATATTCGTGCTGTGGCTGTAAGGGAGCCCAGGTGTGTTGTTCTGCTTGAAAAGGATATTTGGTTAAATAGAGTAATGCAGCACCTGGAGTTAACTCAGCTGGGAACTATTCTGGGGCGGGGCTCAGGCCTCCGTTTAGGTAACTGAAGAGAAACTGGGCTCTGCAACTCGGCACAGGAGCTGCACACAACCCGCCAATCCAGGAACAGCCAACATCAGTTCATCCAGCTGCCTGGCATCACAGAGGCGTCACCTTGCCGTTCTGACGTAGATGCACTCCAGGGCTCTGAATGGACCAGGAGTTTGCCACTGTTTGCTATTTTTCAGCAGCTGAAGCTGTAGAAGTTCTATTATACTTTTCAAAATTGCTTTTAGGTGCTCATGTTCTAAAGAGCAGGCTCTCCCACTATAATATTACTCAGTCTCAGCAGCTGGTGTTTAAGCCCTTGTCAGGTGTCAGGCCCTGTACTGGGCACAGCAGAGACCAAGATCAGCAGGTCACGAGCCCTGCGTTGATGGGGCTCAGTAGGAAGAGACAAGTTTTACCATTGGGAGCCGCCTTCCAGGCTAGACATTTGTTTATAATTCTTTTGTATGCGAGGGGAAAAAAAAAAGCCTAGATCTCCCCCAAATCGTCTCTGGATGACCAATGAAAACATTTTGTAACAGAGGATTGACTGAAGATTCCTTTTCAGAATCCTTTCACGTCTAGCAAAGTTCACACTCAAGGCATTACCAAGTGAAGAGAGAGACCTACTTCTTATAGACAGTATAAGATTACCCAGAGAAAAGTTGCCAGAAAATACATGAAAGGACCTTATGATGAAAGCCCCGTCAGCTTCAGGAGCCTGTTGGCCAGACCATAGAGTGACCTGCAGCCATTCCCACCACCTGGTGAAGTGGAGCTTCTGGAACCTGCTTTACAATCTCAGGGCAGAAGGTTTCTGTCCAAGCATGTCTACAAAAGTTTTAGGACTTTCTGAGATTTAATAATCATACCATCAAATCTTCCCTTCCCTGGGCCCCCATTTAGGGAAATAAAATCATGAAAAACATGACTCTTTCTGCCACGAGAACCTAGAGAAAGAGACCACTCACGAAGGTTATAAATGATCGGTACATGTGACCCCTGCACCCCCTCCCTGCACTCCCAGACCATCTACATCCTGTTTCCAGCAATGGCCATATCAGTCTGTAGTTACTTATATGTGTGCACTTAGCTCCAGGAGCTTCTCCAAGGCACAGGCTGTGCAGAACTCCCCTTTGTGAAGGCCCCAGAAGAGGGCCAGAGGAGCAGGCCGTCCTCGACTCTGCACCAGGACACCTGGGGCATCCGTAGGGAGAGATGCCACAGCCCGTCCCCAGGAAGGACCTGAAGAAGGGGCGTGAACCCACAGTCCCTGAGCAGGAGGGGAACACGGCACAGAAGGAACAGGCCACCTCAAGACAACCCTGTCCCCGAGCAGAGCTGCGTGACTTGCAGATTCTAGTGCAAAATGAAAACACACTTCTTCAAAAATCCAGAAACTGTTAAGAATTCCAAGACAGTGACAGCAGGAACCAAGTGTGAGGCACTGTGCAATGACACAGGTCACGTGCCCACGTGGCCAGCTCTGCTTCTCACCTTTCGCTGCTTCATGCACAAGTGCTGTCTGGTTGCACCCCTGCTCATGCCTGATCAACTCACTCTTGGCAGAAAATGAAGTTAATAGCCATGGCACGTGAGTGACCGGGTCAGACTTGTTGTCATAGAAAGGGCTGTCTTCGGATGCCTGGAGGATGATATGGAGGCAGCAACAAAAATAATCCTCCTAGATGCCAAGCAATGTGCAAAGCATTAGCTCCTTTAATCCTCAGAACAGCTTTATCACATAGGCCCTGTTAGCACCTCCATTTCACTGAAAAGGAATCTGAGGCTTCAAAAGGTTAAGTAACTTTTTAAAGGTCACGCAAGAAGTTGGTGGCAAGACTCACAAGCAGGCCCTTCTGGAAAACAAAGTCTCTCATCAATATCATTATTACCCTCAGCCACCAATCTACCTTGAAGGGCTCCAGTCAGCCATTCACAGCCACGTGGCAGGTGGGGGAAATGCACCTGCAAAGCTCTTTCCTCCACCTATAAAACTCTTTCCCCCTTGCTGCTTGTTAAAATACCAATCATAGTTGAAACACCAATACAGATATCACCTCCTCCAGGAAGCCTTCCTGGATATCCTCTTTGCCTCCTTGATTAATCCCTTCCTCCTTTGCTCCCTCTACACTTTATATTTACCCCTAATGGAGAATTAACCCCTCAGATGAAATTTGTTAGCATGTTTCCCATGCTCAACAGCGAGTCCTCTGAGGATCAAAATTGTATCTTACTGTTTTCTCAACTCTTGACATAATGCCTGAATGACAATAGATGCTCAATTAATAAAAATTTAATTCAGTGGAATTGTATAAAACATAATGGAATGGGGCACCCTAGATTTATCTAGATTCCACAAAGCTTTGAGGTAAAAAGTGGTCAAGGCAACAGCAGTTTGAGAAAATTTGTAATTCGGTGGCTGTGTGCCTCTACATGCTAAAAATTGGAAATATAATTTTTTATCTTTGGAAGCTGGATTCCTTTCCATCTCTGCCCTTTCTTTTCCTTTCTGAGCTGCAAAACAGGGCAAGCAAGAACACTCTAGGAAGAAGTAAGATCCCATGACCTTTTCAAAATGTTTAAGTCTTTTGAATGTAAATATTCATTTTAATCCTTAAAAACAATCATTTTCAGGTGTTTTGCCTAATGGCTGCTTTGGAAGGGAGATCTCATCACAGAGCAATCCTGTGGTGTTGGCAGAAGCATGGGGCTGGGATCAGCGTGCCCCCCTGCCCCCCGGCAGCTGAGTTCTGTCCTCTCTCTAACTGGCTCTCAGAATCAGCGCCGTCCTGAACCCCCTTCAGCCAGGACTGGTCTGCTCTTGGTAGCACATAGGCACATCTTCGTGTAAGCGTTAACTGAAGTCTTGTCTGTTAAGATGTCAGTGACCTGTCTTGGCAGCCAAAAGGTAACATGTAAAAGTTAATTTCCTAAAGCACTAAACCCTGGCAGTGAGCAAGAGATACATATATGAACTCATCTCAAGAGATATATGTTTGAACCGGACTATTCTGAGTGAACAGACGAAAAAAAAAAACTGTCTTTGAACAATGAGAGAATGCTTATAAAAATCAAGATAAGCAACTCGTTAAGTCTGTCATGACTTAAATATTTTATGCTGTCTCATTTCTGGAAAGATGTGACAGCTAATGGGGAATTATTCCTATCAGAGGAAGTATTTAATAAGCCAGTTTGGGTTAAGGAATCCCAGAAGTGGACACCCTGGAAGAGATCTGTAGTCGTCGGTCTGGTTCTCTACCCCTGTGTCAGCTCTTGCTGCTGTAAAACTGGGTGGCTCAGAACAACACAGATGTATTATCTTAAGAGCTTTGTAGGTCAGAAGTCTCTTACTGGGCTAAAATCAAGGTATCTGAGAGGCCGCATTCCTTTCTGGAGTCTCAAAGTGGGAAATCCATTTTCTTGCCTTTTCCAGCTTCTAGAGGCCGCCCGCGTTGGCTTGGACCCCTTTCCACCACCTTCCAAGCCAGCAAGGTTGCATCTCTCTGACCATTTTTCTGTAGTCACACTGCCCTCTGGTCATGGCCTGGAAAGGTTCTCCACGCTTAAGGACCATGTGATGAGATAGGACCCTCCACCCCTCCTCCTCTATGAGGCCACACTGATGTTTGGTTCTGTACATCAGTGGAGACATAGCATCCCCCCTCTCAGCTTGACCCTCTGACGACCTTCCAGGGGAATGTCTCCCCTGCCCCTGCCCATCTGCGGGCCCACCCAGCCCCTCACAGTGCCCACCATGGCCAGCTGAAGCCCCTAGGGCGACAACAGGCACACACCTCCACCTCCCATTCAGAGGCGTGGGTAGCTTAAAGCAACAGCTGAATCCACAGACACAAGGCTGGAAAACATGGAATAATGTTTTTCTCTGGACACCTCAGTTCCTTACATGTAAGCAGTTTAAGGGCATTCCACTGTCCAAAAGTAAGAAAGAGTATTTGGAATGTCAACACAGTGATTTTGACTGGAACTGTACGGTAGTAAATATACAAGTCTAACCACACTTTTCATCGACAGATGTGTACAGAGCTATAAACACTATCTTTATATCAAAATGTATTTTACCTCAGTATAAATTGACAGAGATATATAGAAAGACACATCGCTGCCCTTTGTTGTTCTGCTGAAACATGAATCCTTTAAAAAGGATAAGTAGATAAATCAGTTAATAAAGTAATAGAAATTATAGCTGCTGACGTTATAAACAGAGCTGTGACAGAAAAGAGTTCTCACATACCTGTTTTAAGAGATTTTAAAACCTTGTTTTCTCTCTTTCACAAACAGGTTTGGCTTACCCGTTTTTACTTTCCCCTCATGGTTCCCAGCCTCCCAAAAATAAAGTGTTAAAGTTCATTATCTGAGCAACATTTCTGTTTCTCTGCTACTAAGTATATATTTAGATGGTATGCTTCTTTAACACTGAAAATTATGACATCTTTAATGTCTTTTCTGCATCGTGTGGCATGTTCACAGGGGAGGCTTGTCTCTTTTTTTTAACGAAGGATTTCTGTCTGCTTCCTTTCTGGCCCAGGTCTGCCAAGCATCAGAGATCGTCTGTCTTTTGCTACCATCCCTCAGTGATTTCAACTGCCAAGTCCACTCCTTGCAAGTGGTTACACTTCACGCATGTTGGTGCCCTCCCCCCCACCCCTCTTCGGTGTGGTCTTGTCCCAACACACTAAGCAATTTCCTTGAGGCAGGAAGTAGGTGCCACCTCTTCTGTCACCCTGGATCCTGGGGTATCAACACTGTCACCACCATAAAAATACTTCAAGCACCTGAGATCCTGGCCTCACCGACTCCTCAACAGTCCCAAACTCACAGAATTTTCTGGGAGTCTCCCACTCATCCATCCCAGGGGGTCCAGCCAAGCCCAAGCCCCCCAGGGGTTTCTTCAGGCTGAGATCAGGCCCTAAGACACTGTCGCAGGGGTTTTAAGGCTTCCTCTCAGTGGTTCAGAGTAGCCTGAATTTTATAGGATGCACCATGAGCTGGTTTCCTACCACCCAAGGGCAGCTGCCAGATGTCAGGGAGGCAGGCCTCCCTCTTGCCGCTGGCCAGTCCTGGGGCTCACTCACTGAGACGGGGACACAGCCCAGCCTGACAGACTGTGTTGGCTGTTTCTACGAGGTCCCAGCAAACTTCGTTTGGCTGTCAACGGCCTCTAAGGTCAGCAGAACATGCAGGCTTCTCAAATACCCTGGGATCAAGTCACCATGAACTAGACACTGGTCTGGTAGAAGACTCTGGCCCCTTCTGTGGATTGCTTTGTTCTAACCAAATACACTTTTCTTTCACACCCCTAATGGCATCTCCACTCCTCCCATATGCAAAAACTGGGGATACAAAGCATCTGCAATGTGTTCTGCCTACCCTGCATTGGCAAAGCAGAAGGTGAAAGGCACTTTATCATTCCTTTCTTCATTCATCATTCACTTATTCACTTATTCATTAGCTAGATATTGACAATCTACTCTGGGAAAAGTGCTGTGTTAGGCAATGTGGAAAAGAAAAGAACTCACCAGGTAACCTGCTCTCAAAAAGCTTATACTGTAATAGAGGAGATAAGTCACCGATATTATTTCTCTAAGATAAAACATAATAGACGCAATGAGAAAAGCACAAATAAAATGGGAGGTGCCTCCGAAATGGGGAGACATTACCAGCATTCGGAGTATTGCGGAAGTTGTCAGGGTCTGGCTTCCCCAAAAGCAGGTCCTGAAACAAGGATTTGAGGGCAAGTAGCTTATTTCGGAGGGAGAAGATCTCCAGAAGCACAAGGAACGGAAGCCGAGGCTGCAAAGGGAGGAAAACCACAAAAGGACGCTTTGGCAAGCAGGATGCTGTGAGCACCTGGGGAGGCTCTGGTGACCTGGCACACCTCAGAATCCCGCAGGATGGGTGAAGGAGCTGGAGTGTCTATCCCACAGCTCCCACCTCTCAGGGTTGAGGGGAGCTTCTGGGATGTTAACTCCCCTTGCCTGGCCGTCCAGACCCCAGCCAGTGACCAGGGAATGCCCTCCAGAGGGCGGGCAGGAAGCTCCAGCACTTACCCACCAGCCTGCCGGTCCTCTGGAGGGGCCGAGATTAGTTGAAACCTAATCTAGGAGGAGGTGGGGCCTTTGAGACGTGATGAGGTCATAGAGTGGTCAATATGAATTTGGGGGATACACAAATATTAGGTGAAGGAGAAGCATGACCAAGGCACGGAGGCAAATGACCACAAGGGGTCCAAAGGGAAGGGTGAATAATTCAGCAAAGCCGGGCCTCAGGATCCACAAGGTGGAGCTGGAAGAAAAGCAGGGCAGGTCTGAGAGAGCTGGATTACTAACCTGCTCTAGGGTCTCTCTGTATATATATGGATAGTTCGAAACAATTTTAGAAATGTAGATGTCATTTTAAAAACTCCATCCCTGCATAGAGAACCTTATTCTGTCTCAATGGCCAACTGCGTGACTGAGAGAGAGGCTCAGGCTGATGTGCTTTGCCTTTCTGGCTAACACTGGGTCTGTGCGTGGCCTCCAGTACTGACTGTGAAAGGAACCTGCTGGTGAACTGCTGTTGCTCTTAAGGACCCACAGAAGAGGCTTCAAATGTTCAGTGGCGTGGTTCTCGGCCTTGGTAAATGACTACTTCAGGGCAATGCGAGAGAGGTTGACTCTTGGGACTGGACAGTAAATAACCCACTTCATCACTTATATTTTAGGAATTGTCTCCTCTGGGTGTATCACCTTTTTCCGGAGGTCTGACCTCTGCCCTCTGGGAGCTCTGGAACTAGAATCTCTCCCCACAGCCTGAGCACGCACAGAGATAGGGAGTTCTCTGCAGAGAACTCTGGCTCCCACAGTAAGCCAGTGCCAGAGGCAACGGGACTTGGACACACGGACACCTACTGTCCTGGAGCCTTGTGTCCACCACTGTTGCTCCCCCACATGTCTGAGGACACCGACACCAGGTGGCGGCTCTTCAGTGGGTGAGCTGGAGAAGGGCCTAGAATCTCAGCCTTGGGAATGCAGGTTTTAGGTCTGCAACAGAATCAGGGAGGCTCCTCTCCCCATCGAGGTCACGTTCCCTGACACCTCCCGGAAAATCAAGCTTCTTTTAAAATGACTTTAATAGAAAAGGAAGTATCTATGTTCCTTAGTTCATGAAACTAACATGTCCCTAATGAGGGATGTAAAGATGAATTTCCCAAACCTGAATCTTATTTTTAATTCAACACAGGAACTTTCTCTTGAAAGGTATTTTTACTCTGTAAAATAAGAAACCATTTGTAGTATGAATTTTACCTTCGCTCACCTCCAAACCACCACCACCGTCTTATGTATGTTCTGCGTGAGTGTTTGTATTGGGTTTGGTAAATCTCAGTGTTCTTTGGGTTTTCTTTGCGTGGAGCACATTCCATGAAAAACATTCTTTAGCAGTAAACTTCTGAAGATGGTGGATGTGTGTATGACCTTGACTGTGACGATGGCATCATAGCTGGACATAGATGTCCAAACTCCTCAAATTGTATACATGGAATAGGTGCAGGTTTTTGTACATCAGTCATACTTCAAAAAAGCTGTAAAATAAAACACTGTTTATCATTCAGTTCAGCTCAACAGCGCTTTATTAGGGGCCTGCTAGGCTAAGAGGCAGATGTGAATGTGGCACAGGTCCTGTGGGCCTTAAGGAGTTAGCATCAGTTCTGTATTTTCATTGAATGTCACAGTGGGCATTATGTCATGACTATAGAAAAGCTGGAATTTTTAACTGAAAATTTCAGCGGAAAGGGTGACAGTGGTAGTCATTTTATGAACTAATGAAAAACATATTGACCTCAGTACATCTTTTAACATTGTTTCCAAAGGTGCTAAAAGTGTGAGAATAGGCCCATACTGATTGCCTTTAACTGAAATTGGAAGCAATGCGTCAGATGAACAATAATACTTACGTTTTTATGGTCTCTCTCAACAAACATGCATCATTTTATTTCTCTGCAAGAATTTTCACTGCATCTTGGAATTCTCTCCACAATTCCAACTGCAGTCGCTCTTCAGACCACCCTGCTCCCATTCTTTTCTAACCATCTCAGATGTTGATCAATCAGATCAAAGTCCTGGAGTTTCCAAAGAGAAGCCACAAGACAAGAAAGCAAGAAAAAAGCCATTTATATTTTCCTCAAATTCCTACCAACAGTGGGATACCTAGGCTGGCTTTCAGCCGCAGCACAGCAGGTCCCCTGGCTGGGACCACGGATTCTCCCCTTGCAAGCTCAGCTCCACTTCTAGATCTAATCCCGAGCTGGGGCAGAGGAGATCTGAGAAGGTTCCTTTGTGTCTCTGCTCTGTCCTGAGTGCATCGTCCAATTTATCTCAGGTTGCACCATTAGGCTCTCATAACACCAGCCAGAGCCAGGTGGGTTAGCCTCGCTCAAAGGTAGGGCACCTGAGGCTTTGACCAACAGCACACTGCAAGTCGGTGGTGAAGCCAGGATCAAACCCCAGGTCTGCCGGGGCGCAGAGCCCATGCCCCTTCAGCTGGCCCACGTGGCCAGCGCTAGCCCCTTCCCACACTCCTGTGCTAAGCGTCCAGCATCTCCGAACCCTCACCTGGGGGCTGCCCCCCTAGTACCGGCTGCTCTCCGGGAATTCAGGAAACTGAACAACTCCTTCTGCTGGGATCTGCCTCTCTGCTGGGACCTGCAGCGACTTTGTCTTGATGCCGCTGCTGACTGCATGGCCGGGCCAGGCTATTTCCCTAGTCCTTGGGATTCTCTGCTGCTCTAGCCAGAACAATCCCCCCTCAGCCCGTGAAGGCTGACCAGGAGCCAGTCCCAGCCTCTGCCCCGTTCCCCTCAATCCGCCCTGCTCTAATCCACTGCGAATCCAACAAAGGACAGCAGACATCAGGAGAGCAGAGGTCAGCTAATAGACCTTGTGAAGGCACCATGCCCAAGAGGCCGAGGCAAAGCCGACTTCCAAAAGAAATGAACAGGCTCTTGCCCAGAACTTCCTAGATTTCTACCTCAGACCCAAGAAATGTAGTCAACTTTCTACAAACTTTGCTTAGAATTTCATCGACCACAGACAGCCAAGGGCCAGACGAGCAGTAACAAGAACTGGAGAATGAAAGCAATTTTCTTGAGGAGAGGTTGGCAACCTTTCCGAAGCTCCCCCCTGACGTCCGGGCCTGCCTGCGCCCGGGGAGGAGGCGCTCACTCCCTCAGGGGGTGGGGAAGCATGCCGGTTTGCAGCGAGAACCCCATGCTGCGGGGTCCCACCTCAATTTAGAAGACCGTTTCTGTTAGAAGCTGGCTCATTGCATCTCAGAGAGCACTCCGGCCTCCAACTGTCTTCAGCCATAGCTATAGTAATAAAGTGGTCTGCTGAGCTGAAGCGGTTCTGCAAATACCTCAGAGGATGTAGGCAAAATGTTTTCTCTTGAACACCCGGGTAAGAGAGATCAGAGCAGGATGTTCCGTTTCCAGCATGATCAGGAATCACCTATTTCCTGGTGTATCAAGGAAAACAGAGCCCACGATTCACCCCGAAAAAATGGTTCAAAAATGATTTTCCCCAAGTCAAAGAAAATCATGAGGAAGATTATATGGTCCCCAATATATTCATGAGCACCCTGTAAGCACAAAGTTTCCTCAGTCCAAATACATTTATTATTTTTTATAATTACCCAAGTACTATATATTTATGGTAGAAAGTTAGAAAAGTACAGAAAAGTGCAAAGGTAAAACTTTAAATCAGCTGTTATCCATCCAATAACTCAAAGATAACTATGAACATTTTGGTGAATATATTCCAGTCTTTCTTCTGTGCATATACATTTGTCTCTCCTATTTTTTTTCTTACAAAAATGAAAGCATGTTATATAATTTGTATCCTGTTTATTTCACTTAATGATATATCTTAAAACAATTTCCCATGACATTAATTTTTCTTCTACACTGTAATTTTAATGGTTGCATAGTATGTACTGTTGGATATTTAAGTTGTTCTAATTTTCTGTATTAGAAATAACACCAGTAGTGAAGTTCTTGGGCATAAATCTTTTTGTGTATTTCTACTTATTAGTTCCTTAAGACAAATTCCTTGATGTAGACAGAGCCAGAGAGTCTGAACGTTTTTAAGCCTTTGATTTGTATTAACAAGTTACCCACAAAAAATTGTACATATTTGTAGATTTGGCTCTGTTCCTTGTAGCTTTGACAATGAGCATTTTTTTTTGAAAGCCTGCTGTTCAATTGGTATATTTTTGTTTACTAGTGAGATTGAACATTTTACCATATGTTGTCTGGACATTTGCTTAAATATTTAAAATTTTTATCCATTTTTATATTTTAGCTATTTATCTTTTGCTATTTATTTTTAAGAGCTTATTATGCCTTTAAAATATCTATCTTTGTAAAGAGATAAAAGGCATCCAAATTGGTAAGGAAGAAGTTAAACTGTCACTATTTGCAGATGACATGATATCATACATAGAAAACCCTAAAGACTCCACCAAAAAACTATTAGAACTAGTAACTGGACTCAGCAATGTTGCAGGATACAAAATTAAGACACAGAAGTCTGTTGCATTCCTATATGCTAACAACAAACTAGCAGAAAGAGAAATCAGGAAAATGGTTCCATTTACAACTGCATCAAAAAGAGTAAAATACCTAGGAATAAACCTAATCAAGGAGGTGAAAGATGTACTCTGAAAACTATAAGACACTCATGAGAAAAATTAAAGAAGACACAAATAAACGGAAATCTATCCCCTGCTTATAGATAGGAAGAATTAGTATTGTCAAAATGGCCATCCTGCCCAAAGCAATTTAGATTCAATGCAATCCCTATCAAAGTACCAATAGGATTTTTCAATTAATTGGAACAAATAATCCACAAAAGACCCTGAATAGCCAGAGCAATTGTGAGAAAGAAGAACAAAGCTGGAGGGATTATACTCCCTGACTTCAAACTATATTACAAAGCAATAGTAATCAAAACAATTTGGTACTAACACAAGACCAGACCCATAGATCAGTGGAACAGAATAGAGAGTCCAGATATAAACCCATGCATATATGGTCAGTTAATATATGATAAAGGAGCCATGAATATACAATGAGGAAAAGACAGCCTCTTCAATAACTGGTGTTGGGAAAACTGGACAGCTCCATGTAAGAGAATGAAAGTGGATTATGGTCTAACTCCATACACAAAAGTAAACTCAAAATAGATCAAAGACCTGAATATAAGACATGATACCATAAAACTCTTAGAAGAAAACATAGGCAAAATCTCTTGAACATAAGCATGAGCAATTTTTTCCTGGACCCATCTCCTCAGGCAAGGGAAACAAAAGCAAAAATGAACAAGTGGGACTACATGAAACTAAAAATTTCCTGTACAGCAGAGGACACCATCAGCAGAACAAAAAGGCATCCTACAGAATGGGAGAATATATTCATAAATGATTTATCCAATAAGGGGTTAAAAACCAAAATACATAATGAACTCATGCACCTCAACACCTCAACACCAAAAAAACAAATAACCCAATCATAAAATGGGCAAAGGATCTGAACAGACTCTTCTGCAAGAGGAAATATAGATAGCCAACAGGCACATAAAAAGATGCTCCCCATCACTAATCATCAGGGAAATGCAAATCAAAACTACAGTGAGATATTACCTCACACCGGTCAGAATGGCCAACAACCAAAAGACAAAAAACAACAAATGCTGGCAAGGATGTGGAGAAAAGGGAACCCTCCTATACTGTTGGTGAGAATGTAAATTGGTGCAGCTGTTGTGGAAAGCAGTATGGAGGTTCCTCAAAAACTCATAATAGAGATACCATTTGACCCGCTTCTAGGAATTTACCTGAAGGAAGCAAAATCCCTGATTTGAAAAGATATATGCACCCCTGTGTTTATCACTGCATTATTTACAATAGCCAAGGTATGGAAGCAATCCAAGTATCCATCAATAGACGAATGGATAAAGAAGAGGTGGTACATATACACAATAGAATATTATTCAGCCATTTAAAAAAAGAAACCCTGCTATTTGCAACAACATGGATGGATCCTAAAGAGTATTATGCTAAGTAAAATAATCCAGGTGGAGAAAGACAAATACCATATGACTTCACTTATTTGTGGAATATAAATACAAAGCAAAACAGAACAAAATAGCAGTAGACTCATAGACACTGAGAAGTGACTGGTGGTCACCATGGGGGGAGGGGTTATGGTGGGTGAGTGGAGAGGGTGACAGGGATAAAAGGACACAAAAATTCTCAGTCATGATATAAACTGGTCACAGGGATAGTAGTAAAGCATGGAGAATATAGTCAACGATTTTGTAACATCTTCCTATGTTGACAGATAGTGACTGCACTTGTGGGGGTGACGATTTAATAATATGGGTAACTGTTGAACCACTGTGTTGTATACTTGAAACCAATAGAAGATTGTATTTCAATGACACTTCAATAGAAAATATATATCTATCTCTGGTCTACTCTATTTGTTGCCAGTATTTCCAACATGCTATCCTTTGCTTTTTCATATCACTTAGGCTGTTTTTTTCTCATTGATTACAAATCATATGCCATCTTGAATGGGTTGCAGGTAGAAGGTAAGTACCTTTCTGCATATAGGCTCTAACATCCACTGGTGGGGGCAAGGCTGCCGCCTTACACATGGAGGGGCTCCAGGCCACTGCAAGCCTTGAACGACACTGCCCAGCATGCACAGTGGTATGCAGCGGTCCTGGACTCCAAACACATTGCCTGCAGAGGAGGAAGGGGGAAAAGAAGGGAAAAAAAGCAGCCTAGACTTAGACGGAGCTCCAACCTGACCAAGCTGATTTCTGATCAATAGTACAGGATATGATACAGTGAAATTTCTAGGTTGAGGGCCAGACAGTAAACATGTCAGGAGTGGTGGGCCACACAGTCTTTTAGCACTGCTCATCTCTGCCATCGTAACAGGAAGCAGCCGGAGGTGACACACAGCCCAAGTGAAACTGGATCTACAAAAACACTACAGTCTGAATATCAGGTAATTTCCATGTATCACGGAACATTATTGTTCTTTTTATTCTCTTTAACCTTTTACAAATCTAAACACCATTCTTAGCTCACAAGCCATACAGACACAAGCAGTGGGCCAGATTTGGACCATAAGCGTTAGGTTGCCAACTCTTCATGTAGGATGCTTGTCTGATTCATACAGATCTACTAAAGAGGCCTGAGGGAAAGGACATGTCTTGATTTGCAGCAGAAGTAATGCACACCTCTTCCAAATAGGATCTTCAGATACCATTTCATGGCTGCATCATATTATCTTTGCTTCACTACTAGCAATGTTCCTGCTGGTCAGTCTGGATCCCAGAGTCAAGATATATGGAGGAGGACCACAGTCACCCTGCGATGAACTTGAAAGCTAATTGGGAAATAAACCTGTATTAATACAAACCACCAGGATTTGGGGATCACTTTGTTACTGCACATATTTTAGCTTATGCTGGCTGGTACCAAACAGACTACTTTGTATTGTATTTGCATGCCTCCTATAAGCATTTGAGTTCTACAGTCTTGTTTTAAGTCAGATGGTTTCTGATTCTTCATCCATAAATTTGCCAATAACCATATACATTCATAAGATTGTTAGGAGGATTAAAATAAGTTGTGTGGACAGTGCTTTGTACATTATAAAGCACTCCAGAGAAGTTTTCATTACTTTTATTATCAAATAGCCAAAAATAGATTTTACAGAGTTTTCTACTATAAAAGTAGAAAGTACTAGGGTCAGGGAGGACTCAAAGTGACACATAGCACGGAATTTCTCCAAGAGGAAGTGGCATTTGAACTAGATATTGAAAAATGGGCACGATTTTAGCAGAAACATGCACATAGGCAGATAAGGACAGCCCTGTCTTGGCACAACTGTGAAGTCCCTTTGTCTCGGCCCTTGTTTGAGGTCCTAAGACTGGTTCATTAAATTTTGAGAAAGAAAAAAGAAGTTCTATTACAGGTAAACAGTGTGCAAAAGAAGAGGTCTCTGAAAAGTTCATTCTGAAACATGATGTTATAGTTCAAATTATTTCATTTCAACTCGGAGGGAAGGCAGCCCAGAGGAGTTAGATACATAATTGCTCTTTTAACAGTCCTGGCCACCCTTCGCACATTTAATTATTCCATAATTACTCATACTGTGGCCCAATGTGGAAATTGTATGTGGATTATCAATCTTCATGATGAATATGAAAGAAAAGCGGTCATTACACTCTGTCCTCCCCCTTGTCTTGAGGACAAACAGCTCTCTCTGGGCCTGAGAAAAGTGGAGGACAGGCCTGGAGGCCAGAAGTACCAGAGGTGTGAGCTTGGAGACCTCACAAGGATAAAGGCACAGATTTTTACACATTTCCAGAAGTATCTCACTTTTGGTTTATCTTGCACAGATTCACCAATGACCAATGCTCCCTGAGACACTCAACTGGTCAGCTAGAGAAGGTCTTGCAAAATTCATATTTTGCAAAAGTCAAAAAGATTTCAGCATAATTTTCTCTTCCTTTCAGTCCCCCATCAGAGCTCACTTTCACCTTATAAAAATAATGCAAACATTGAACATGAGCTCCATCTACTGAACCAGCCGTGGCTCCGCACAGAGTTGGTGCTCGCATCCCTGGACTGCACCGCAACATCATCAGTCTGACCCATGACCTCTCCTGAATCACGGTTCTGCAATTAACCAGAAGACAATTAATAGGAACGCATGACAATTAATGGGAGAATGACACAAATCACAGTGGCATACTGGAAGCTCAGCAAAACAATTTCAAAAAGAGAGGGAGAGGCTGCTTGCAACCGTTAGCTCTCTGTTCCTATAAGAACACAAACTTTCTGCAACTCTGAAATCTTCTTGTATGTTTTGTGGAATAATTCAAGGAAAACAAAGTTTTCCAAAAACCAGTAACACATAAGTGTCTGCTTATACTCGGTATTAAATCTCAGACCCTGCTGATCCAGGAAACACCATGAGCATCCTATTTGCTCAGGAAGAGAACCACCTACCTCTTTTGTGACTTTTTTTTTTAATAGCCAGCAAGTGTAAAATAAAGCTCACAGCCATTTATCCTTCAGTATCTGTGACTGAGGGACCAATTATGTTCATGCAAACCGCCTTCCCTCCTGAAGTTTATAATCTAGTTAGGGAACAAATTAAGACAGATGAGTCACTTAGAAGCAGCACTAGACTTGAGTGGCCTTTCAAAGCAACTTCAAGGTTGTACATGCTCAACTGACTGAGAAGCACTTCTTTAATAATACAGAGGAAAAGAAAAGTCTCAGGGGTCTGCAAAGGCCCTGGGGATGCCTGGGAGAAGGTAGGACCTGATCCTGGAGTGGGTGGATTTTTTTTTCCTAATGATGACATGGGCAGACAACATTCCCATCACCCCCTTTAGACGCCTGAGTCTCAGCAGAGGAATGTCCTGTGGAGCTCAGGGTCGTGAGACTTGCCACATCTGAGCTGTACCCAAAGATGACTCATGCAAGATAAGATTGCAAAGGCAGGTTGGGGACAAGTTATGAGGGGCCTCGAATGACAGAATATGGTGTTCAGAAGCTAACCTACGTGTAAGTAGCCGGCTGGATCCTCTACCAGACATTAGTGGTTAAGACCCCAGTCTCAGTTTCTCAGCCTTTAAAAAGGGATACCAACAATTCCTACCTCATAGTATTGGGCCGAGGAGATACATATACATATAGAATAGGGAAAAGTTCTAGGTATATGTGAGTTATTATTGTATCACTTTTAGTAATATTCCATCCTTCCTGCTGAAGTTTCATGCCTTTTGGACGTGACTAAACAGGCATATTTAATTCATTCTCTGGATTTTACAGACCAAAAGTAAGAATGACTTGCTTTGCCCAGTACAGCTAGAGACTCATTTCCTAAGTGTACCCCAAACAGAAAGAAGGCCCCGGGGAGAGTAAAAGGTCTGGGGTCCGAGGCCCTGTGAGCACTCCTCCCAGAGCAAAGCCTTGCTTCTCCGTGGCCTTCCCCTGGTATTCGGGGAGTGAGCTTGCCGGTTTGAGTGCCAGAAACAGTGAGGCAGATGGACATCCTCTGAGACAAATCGGAAACTTTTTTTAAAGGGGGAAAAAGGCTGACGTTTCACAGTATAAATATTACTAGATGGCCTCAGGCTCAGATGCCATTCACAAAGTCCTCAAGCTGTGCCTTCGCAATTTATGACATTTAACAGAGCCCCTGGAGGGCGCTTCAGCCCTGCCTACGCTCCAGAGCCAAATAGGAGCCTCCTCGTGTTAATGAGGCCGAGTCAGGGAAGAGTAAGATGAGAGATCATTTGAGTGATTTTGCTTGTTAACTTCCAGGCCTCTGCTCCCTCCCGGGCTCCAGAGAGAAAGCTGGAAGCTTCCAGGACGAGGAGTGGGTGCCTTTTACAGGCACCAAAGCTGAAGCTATAACTTGGCTCTCCGCAGGCAGGTGTGGTGGATGCCCGCAGGGCCCCTGGCCCGCCCCCACTAGCCCCCCTCACTCCAGCCCCTAACGAGGTGTGGCTCTGCTGAAAACATTGAGATCCCCCACAAGGGAAGATCTCTACTTTGATACAATATAGTCCAGCCAAGGTCCACTTCTGGAACCAGCCACATACCCACCCCGGCCAAGACCTCATCAACCTTGACCTCTTGGTCAGGGCAAGTAGACTGCCTAGGCCCAGAGCAGTCAGATTCAGTGAGAAAAATGTAATATTGAATCTATGTATGTCCCATGCAACATTTGAGACATACTCATACTAAAAAATTATTCTTTTATCCATTTAAAATTCAAATTTGATCGGGTATCCTATATGTCATCAGGACACCCTATCAAGGCCTCGGTTTCCTCATCTCTAAAAGGAATATGAAACCAGATCAGTGATTTTCAAATGTTTTAAAGGACAAACATCTTCTGTCAGAAGAAATGGTACCCAGAAGCACAATACATGAAACAGGTGATATCAGAGCTGCTGTGGCTGATGCAGAGGTAGGCAGCCAGAACCCTCCTCCCACCGTTTCCCCAGCCCAGCTCTGCACTGGTTCTTCTTCAAAACCAAGGAAGTATTCCATCGGCCCCACCTTCTGATCCCTTCTGACTCCATAGCTGGGGCTTCCAGAGGCTTGGGTCACCTTGGGACTTCACCTCTCTGAATGTCAGTTTCTTGATAATAGGGTTATTGCTGTAATAATTAGATAAAATAATGCACATAAGTTTCACAAGTAAAAGAAGCCAGACCTCCCCCCCAAAAAAGAGTATATAATTGTATGATTCCACTTATATAAAACTCTAAAAAAATGCAAGCTGACCTGTAGTAACAAAAAGTAGATCAGTGGTTGCCTGGGGGGTGGGGTGGCAGGGAGGGACTACCAGGGGCACGAAGAGACGGATGGTCATGGACATGTTCACTGCTTTGACTGTGTGTGCTGGTGTCATGGTTATATACATATGTCAAGACATATCAAATTATAATCTTTAAATATGTGTAGTTAGTGCTACTTACATCTTAATAATAAAGCCATTTAGAAATAAATAAGCTTTAAATATTGAAAAAGTAATACACAAATACCACTATTATCATTGCTATGCTTATTTTTATCCTGGTTTGGAGGATGCCTCCTGTGTTTAAGGATTGTCATTTTTCTCCCTAGAGCCAACATCATTTCTTTACAAAAAAAAGTTCAACGTCATATGACTCTATGTCCAAGGCTCATGGAATGTTATCACATCAGAGGTGCAAGGGACTCTGAATGCTATCTAGGCCAACTCTATCAAATGCACCCTTTATTCTTCTTCCACCCCTGCATCCAAGTCCTGTGGGTTGTCTCCCATACTCCCTTCCCATCTCTCTCCCTTTTCTCTAACTCCATCATCCTCACCTAGTGCAGGCACTCTCCTATCTTGCTGGACCACTGCAACAGCCTCCTGCTGAACTTTACACACTCTAGTCTTGCTCCGTTCCGATCCATTATCCGCACTTTAGCCAGAGTGATTCTTTTCATGCAAATACTCTCATGTTACTTTGCTACTTAAAACCTTAAGATGATTCCCCATTGCCCTTAGAAAAAGATCCAAACTCTCTACCCTGGCCTACAAGACCCGTGTGATCTAGCCCTTGCCCACCTGTCCAGCCACAGCCTGTCACACTCTTGTTGTCTCCGCTCCAGCCAATGTGGACTCCTTTAAGTGGACCAGCTCCTTTGCCACCCCAGCCTTTCTCCATGTCTCCCACAGGCTATCTCCTCTGCCTGGAATACTTTCTGCCCTCGCTCATATAGCCAACTCATCCTTCTGGTTTCAGTAGAAATAGCACTTTCTTAGAGAATCTGAAGTAATTCTCTGGACAAGGGCTGGTCTCCCTATTTTATATCCCCAATGCATCCTTTTTTCCTTTTTGCTATCAATTGTGCAATACCATAATATGGTTAACTGTTGAACTACTGTGTTGTATACTTGAAATCGATATAAGATTGTATATCAATGATACTTCAATTTAAAAAATATATGAGTGTTTTTTAAAAAAGGAAAAGTAAAAAAAATTGTACAATACTCCATGTCCTTCCTTTAGGAAGAAGTCAGAAATATTATCTGTCTGAATCACATCTATATATTCCCTACCAATTTTAGTAACGTACCTATAGTAGATGCTCAAGAAATTGTTGCTGAATGAATTTATGATTGCAGAAATTTCTGTTACAGCCATGTACTGTTCTGTTGTGACCCATATGCAACCCTTCAAAATCCTTAAAATTCAACTGTATTGACCCAAATGTATATGAAATTGTACAGGTGATCATTGACTATATAAAGCAGGATCACTTTATGGCAAGCCTAGAAAATAGACTGGAGAACTTGCTCCATGGTAATTGTAATTAGAACATGAAAATATATTTTATCTGTTGAATTGGCAGTGATTAAGAAAGCAGACACTGCTTCATGTTGATGAAGTTATAGGGAAGCAAGCCCTCTGAATCACTGTCACTGGGACTATAAATGCACACAACATTTTGGTGAGTTACTTGACATCATACATATATACTTCTTTTAAATGCACACACTATTTGTCATGGACTGAATGTGTGTGTCCTCCCAAAATTCATATGTTGAAATCCCAACCCCCAGCGTGATGGTATTAATAGGTGGAGCTTGGGGAGGTGACTATATTAAGTGATCATGGTCATAACTGTGGAGCCCAAAGAAAAGGATTAATGCTTTTGTATAAAAGAGGCTCCAAAGAGTTCCCTAAATCCTTTCTGCCCAATGAGGATATGAGAAATCTGTAAACTGGAAGAAGGCCCTCCCCTGACCAGGCTGGTACTCTGGTCTCAGACTCCCAGCCTCCAGAATGGTGAGCAATAGATTTCTGCTGCTTATAAGCCACCCATTCTGTGGTATTTTGTTATTTCAGCCCAATAGTAGATAACATTTTTAAGATAAGTATTCATAATGCATGTGGAAAAAAAACCTAGAAAACATACTAAATTAGAGATTAGGAGGGGGTTTTCCTCTTCAACATTATAAATTTCTATATTGTTTTAAATTTTATATCAACATAATCCTAGTTGGAGAATCTGGTATGTCAGTAAAGTTTTTTTTAAATAACTTTAGAGATGATACGATCCCATTCCTTCATCTTACTGTGGAAGAAACTGGAGCCCAAAAAATTTACACAGAGAATGATTTCTGTCTTCCACACTTACTTTTTTGTCTGTCCAGTGTTTTCTTTGGGTGCACTTTCCCTCTCTATCTGATGGGACTTTCAGACACAGAAACAGGCACGTGGTTCTGGCCAGTCAGAATAGACATCCCCGAGACACAGGGCTTGGTTCAGGATAGGTACATGACACAGAGAGTCCAATAGAATCATTTCAGGAAGTGGTTTGATGATGGGTGAAGACGACTTCATGTATTTTTCCCTAAATTGTAATTCAGAAGGAATATCTGAATTTAAAGGTTTTACCACAAAGGGGAAAAATTCACCAGAATATGAGCCCAGAGACAAAAGAAGATCTGGGAAAGGAGACAATGTCCTACTGACATCACTTGATCCCCTGGGTCCAGCTGTGCGTGTGGCCTGGTCCACCTTCGTGGAATCCTGTCTTTTGCTGACTAACTTGAGTGTTTTGGAGAAACCAGCAACCACAGATGAGTGCCCGTGTCATAAAGCTCAGAAGTGGCATAAATAGGACTAAGTCCCTGTTGTGGCAGCTTCGGTTCAGATAGCTCTTCCACTTCCCGGAAGCCCTGCAGGGACAGTCAGTGTTCAAATGCCACCCCTTTGGCACAAGTGCACACTGCATAAACTCCCTGGAAAGCAACTTTACAATACGCATCATGAGCCTTCAAAATATCTGTACTTTTCTACGACAAGAAGAGAATGTGTTGATGAATGGTCTTTTTGATAACTTTATTTTTCATTGTATATGAATATATACCTTTTCTAGTTCTAATGTTCATACACTGTACCTCACATACCTTAGGAAATACATCCTAAGGAAATTATCTAAAGTATGAACAAAGGACTGCAGAGAAAGATGTTTCGATAAAGTAGAAAAAAGTGAGGTGGTCAAAGCAGGATGATGGGGAAGTAAATGACAATGTATCCATAGACTGGAATATTAAACAGTAATTTCTAAAAGCAATTACATGTTTATGGTTTTTAATGACAGGGAAAATATTTACAATTAAGTGAAAAGGTAGGGTTTATTTTACCTCTACCATTTTATTACAACGAATGTATCTTAGAAATGTGCAGTTAAAACCATCTCTAATTTGGGAAGGTAATTGACATACTAGCCAAGAGTTGGGTTTGTGGAAGAGAACTACAGTGGCAGATCAGTATTATTATTATTTAGTTGAAGTAATGTCAATTCACGCAACATATATCATAGAGCTCATTTTCAATCATATCAAATATCCCTCACATCCTAGCTGCTAGAGTCCACGTGAACTGTTTACACAAAATCTTGAAACAAGTAGCCCCAGAATGATACCCTTGAGGCAAACGACTGAGCGAGATGCCAGGAATATATGTCACATTACATGAAGCTACCCCACAGGCAATTTCAGTTCTTCTAGACCAGTTACCCGAAGTCAGGCACATGAGAGCTCCCACATCACTAACTGAGGATGTTTCCTCTTCAGAATGAATATTCAGTGTGTCCTCTGGGACTCGTGTGTAAGCAAAGGGGAACGTTTTTGTCCTGCCTCTTGCTTTCTACATCGGTGATTGACAAATAATTCTTCGCAGTAATGTTTCTCTACCAGGAACTACATGTTTCACCAGGCAGTCTTACCTTAAATTGTGTTCTTGATAAACAGATTAAAGATGTTAATAATAGGGTAAAGATTTAGGAAGTATTGTTTACTTGGTTTACTGTAGAAAATATCCAAGAGTTATTTTAGGAAGCAGCTTGGTTTTGAGGAAAAAGCTGATGTATTAGAGTAACAGAGACCAGGGTTCAAATCCTGGATGAGTCTTTTTTGAGATATTTAGCCTACCCATACCTCAATTTCCTCTTAAAATAATGCCCAAATACCTCTTTGCTGGGTAGTGTTGAATTTAACCCTCTGTACTGCCCAATACATCGTGGAAGCAAAATAAATGGTTTTTGAATGGATGCCTTAAAATGCTTAGCAGCGTGCCCTTCCGTGTCCTTCAGCACCTCCCAAATTTTAAAGTGCATCTGGAAGCATCCTGGGGTCTTGATAACATGTGGATGGGGCTGGAGAGTTCCAACAAGCTCCCAGGTGGTCCTGATATGCTGACGCGCGGATCAAAGTTGGAACAGCAGGGTTTATGTCCCTCATCGCTGACCTGACTTTGAATCCTTGCCAAGAACTTTAAAAAATACTGATGACTGGGTCCCGCTCCCAGAGATTCTCAGTTCATTGTTCTAGGGGTGTGGCCTGAGCATTGGGATTTTTGAAAAGCCCTCTTGGTGATTCCGAGGTGCATGCAAGTTCACCGAAACACACTATTCCATATAGTATATGTTTCGTAAGTAGGACCTATCGTGATTATAAATTTGATGAGGGTACAGACAACTGTAATCACATTTAGGTAACATATAATGTACTATAACACTACCTATAACAAAGAATATACCATGTTGTAATGAAGAGCAGAGAGAACCATATATAACTTAGGTAGGTCTTAGCTAAACAATTTGCAAAAAACAGAAGAGAATGAACCAGCCTCAGTCTAAGCAAACTTTAGAGTTTTCTAAACTTGTTTACTACTTCGAATGAATTATATGCCATGCTTGAAAGAAGTGGGTTTTTGTTGTTTTTTTCCTAAGGGCATCTCTTCAGATGATCTCCAGGACATGACATAAATAGGAAGGTTTCTGATCTAGTTAACTACAATGTTTGAGTTTCTGTTAACTGTGTTTTCTCATTTCCAGCAGAGAGTGGGAGTGGAGCGCAGGACACAGGCTACAATAGGGAAAATGTCGAGGCAGCATTTTGAAACATAACCATCCAAATGGGAAGGGACATGCAGTTCAGAGAAACAGAGTAAGACGACACAGCAAAGAGAGAAGGGAACAGTAAGAAGTGATGCAATGTGATGTGACGCTGACAAGCCAGATCAAAGACTCCGACGGGGAGGGCATTTCATTTGGGAATCAAGTGAATTGTTACTAAGTTAAGAGAGAGAAGGAGGACTGTGGAGATAACAGGACTGGCTTCCAGCCACCACATCTAAGAACTTTGCCCAGAGGAACTATTCAAGTGCCTGTTCCGAACGCACCGCCTGGAAGCTAAAAAGGAAAGTGTCCAGGATTCCAGCCGGGGCTACTTGTCTGTAAATGTCTGCACCCTAAACCCAGGACCTCTGACCTTCCCGAGAATGTCACGCATACTCCAACAATCTCCCTCAAAAAGTATCAATCTCCTCTCCCTGAGATATTTATGTATTTTACCAGTTCGCTGAATTTAGCACTTCATTTGCATTTTAGCGCTTGCTCTTGGTCTGATTTATTACAAGTGCCACTAATTTTTTTAAGTTAAATAAAATTTCCTTCACCGTATTTTCAGATTATTAAATGTCTTTTCATACTTCTGTAAACCAAGTAATTTTATCAGGTCGTCTTAACATTTTAACTCTTTTCTACTATTTTGCTGTTTTGCAGAATGAACCTACCACTTCAAAGGAAATAATTTCAAACAATACATTTGCGAAGCTGAACCATAATTACCTACTTGAGCAGTCTGAAGAAAAAGTACTCAATGTTTTTTTTTTAGCCTTGTCGCTTTCTGATGTCGCCTGAGTGGGGCAAGGTATTTACTCTTTTTTAACTTATTTTTTCCATAAGTATTTTCCACAAATCTTTCCATAAGTGTCTTTAAAATATGAGTAACTTTGACAAAATGGTACAAAATTTATTAGAAGAACACAACATTAAAATCTATCAAGACAAAACTAGGAGTAGAATTAATATGAACTAACTGTCCAACTTGGAAGGAATTTGAACATATCTGAAACAACAGAATCGTATTTACGTGGACCAGATCCTGAGTCTTAATAACCAAAGTTCAAGGAATACCATGGAGTTAATAATAATTGAATTTAAAATATTAAATGAAATATTTTCATAATGATGATCAGAATCATAAAAGAAAGAATGAAAAAACTGAAGATGGTGTCATATATGCACAAATGAGAAATCTCAGTCAAGTACAACTAGAGAGAGCAACCGGAGGGTCTCACCCTGTGGAAGAATGGAGCTGAAGGACAGACCTGGTTATAGGTCTGGAGGGAAACAAAGCCTGTCAGGTGCCACATGGTCTCTAAAGAGTATAGTCACAGAAGATGATGCCTGGCACACCGTAGGCACTCAGTAACTCCTGGATGGGTAGATGAACGGGTGGGTGGATAGGTGGATGGCTGGTGGATGGATGGATGAATGGGGGGATGGATGGAGGGATAGGTGGATGAATGGATGGATAGGTGGGTAGATATATGGCTGGATGGGTAGGTGGAAAGATGCAGACATCAGATCCCATGGACCATTCCAACGGCTCTCTGAAAATACATCTGCCCCAGAGACAAATAGCTCTGGAGGGACTCGAGTCCTTATGAAGTCCCATTTCTATGAGTAGAACCTAGTGTTACTAATGAGATTAGTAACCTAGTGTTATTAGTAACCCAATAATACAAGTGCCACCAGCCATCAACGTTCCCTGACTCTCCTTTCATGTAAAGAGCCCTGTCCCAGGCTCCTATCAGGAAAGGGAATTCCTGTGATTTAGATAAGCTGCTATTAGGAATGCTAAGAATGAGCAAGGATTATGTGAAAAATGTCTGGGGATTTTCTTTTCCAAAATGGAAACAGACTAGTCACTCGAGTAGCAGGGGCTTCCACCACCCACTGAAAGAGATGGGAAATGGTCCACCAGATGCAGGGAACGCTGCTTGCTGAAATCAAAGACCCAGATCAAAAATGCAGAAGGCCTTTCCCTTTCCACTATTTTACCCTCATCCAAGTTGGTCTCAGTAACCGAGCCTCTTGCCAGACAGAAAGACAGAGCGGACAAGCTGAAGTCACTGACTCGGCACCCCAGAATGCGAGCGGTTGGCTCACAGGGAGCGGAGCCCCTTCTCCCACTCCATCGGCGGCCTGAAGTCACCTTCCCCACATCAGTATTCTGATGAGGCCCTCTGACGCAGCCGCACTGAGGTGGAGCGCTTGTTTTGGTTGTAGTCCATCCCGCCTTTTTAGCCCCCAGGATTGCCTCCAGCCACTTGCACTTGCTTAAGAGGATCATTTGCTACTGATGTTTGCTCCGAGCATCAGCAAGATGTGATGGAGCCGCCTTTGCTTAGCAAATAATCCCAGTTTCAAAGAAGGGAGACAAGCTGCCTTGCAAACCCAGAGCTTCTATGGAGGATTTCGGAAGAAAAAAAAAAAAAAAAGAAGAAGCACTCAGCCTTCCAGAACCGCAGGTTCTGGGAACAGGTCTGGGAAGGACCGCACAGCAGCACCCCTCCTCCGGAGCAGATGTACTGAGAAAGGGTGAGCGAACAATGGGCGCTCTGAATGCCAGCATGCTAGGAGCCGTGGGCCTATCCCCAGACAGCAGGAGGACAGCCCCAACACCAGCGAGGGGCGCTGTATCTTCCACCCCGTGCCCAGCAGAGTCGCCCCAGCGAGCCCTCCTCCACCCTCCATGCTGCTCAGCCAGTCAAAGAAGAATGTGGCCGGACCACTCGTGTCTCCTTCCCGTGACAAAATGGTCATGTGTGGTCAGGGCCCAGGGGATCGAGAGGCAGTAAGTTAAGTCCATTCACCTCCACTTTCTAGGTCTGCAAAGCCCTTTTGCTAGCCTGAACCACTAGCATCGTTCTCCTTTTCTGCTTCTCCTCCCTCTCCCCTCTCTCCCTTCCTGGGCTCTCAAAGGAGAAAAGCTCAGGGGAGCCTGGAGAACAAAGAAGCTGGAGGGATGGGTGAGGTTGGAGGTGGAGACCAATCCAATTAACTTTTCTCCACTGTTAAAGCTGTAGCCGCACTGACAGGTCCTGATTGAAAAGTGCAGACCTCGCCTCTCCAAGCCATGGTGTCCTTCCCAGGAAATGCAGAGGACAAGGCCTATCGGCAGTGCCGCTGAGGGAATTCAGGGATGAAATGAGTGCACAGAGCCCAGCATGCAGGAGGAAGATGGTAAATGGTAGCCGAGGTCATTGTTTGCACCCCTGACAGATCCGGCCCATCAGCAACCTGTACCATGTCCTACTTCCTCCGGAAGGGACCACCACGGGCACCACGCACAGCTCACCCACACCAGACAAGGCAGACGCACCATTGCCCCCAGCCGGCTGCGTGCACCGGGGGCCCCTAGAGCCGTGGCGTCTCTCTTACCAGAGTAGGTGAGCCCCAGAGGACAAACTAAGCTTACCTATCACAGACGACTGACCTTTGAGCTGAAATGGAAGTGAAACAAAAGTTCTTTTGAGTTCAAAACATCTCCTTTCCATTTCATAATGCTGCTCAGTATTTGCAATTACAGGCTGGCTCCAAGGACGAATGCAGTGATTACCAAGACAGACGGCATCAATATTTCTGATCACCTGAAACCATGTAAGGGCCCAGGAAAATCTTGGACCTTATAAGATTTACGGGCCAATCTTCGAAACCAGAATGGTTTGCATAGGCCCCCTGGATAAGAATCTGAAATCATGTTTCCTTATCTAAACCAGACCACTTTAAAAGAAAAAGAAAATAACAATATTAGCTTGCTAGGGAGTGGTTTGCGGCGATACAAGACGGAGGAAAACAATTATCTAGAAAGTGAGTGTTACAAATCAACAGTTCCTGTACAGGAGAGACGGGAGACCGCATCTTGCAGAACGTGGGTGGATACACCTGAAGTAACTACTGAGGTGCAAAAAGCACCGATTGTACTCAAACGCTGTTATTTATCTGAACCCCAACCACTGTCTCCCCGGTTATGACAGAAGGGCTGTGAGAAGAGGAGATGCTGGGGATGGCTGGGGACATAAATCTGCAGAGGTGTTAACCTCCCAGGACAGCCTGTAACAGCTCTCCCATGGAAGTCCTGGTGGCCCTGGGCCCATTGGTCTCACTGAGACGGAGTATCAGATGCCCCTAAGATGAGTAGGATTTCAGTGGGAGTCTAGAAGCATATTCTTAGAAGTAGAGGCAACCCCACACCACTTAGAATGGTTCGCATATTCAACTGGGAATATTAAAGTCAGACTTCGCATTTTATCAGGACCTCCATGCGATTTCCTTGATGTGTAATTCAAGAAGTCTGCGCTACATGTTCCCCATTCCTAAACCCACTTGGCCCTCCTGAGTCCTCCCTCTTTTTATTCACATCCTGGAAGTTTCTCTTAGCGAACCTGTCCTGTGACTCAAGTCTCAAGTCCCCTATGGTGGTTGGGCCCTATGCCCCACAGGATATAACTGTGTGTAGGCAGCTACTACTTTGATTTCGTCTCTTGTGGTTTTAGTGTTACGGTTACAGAGGGAGTGGAGACGCAGGCCCTGCCCTCCAGGAGACACAGTCTCAGTGGGAAGCCCTGGACTCTCTCCTGTCATTCCTCCCACTGTAGGCTCTGCTGTAAGCTCCCCAAACGTGCCAACAGCCAAGAGAAGAGCTTCCCCAGCCAAAACAATTCTACCCATCAGACAACAAATAAATTCTAGCTATTATAGGTAAAATGCATTGTTCATTAGGAAAAGTGCCTAACTCTCCTTTCTGTAGGAGGCCCAAAGCAAAAAGACACCAAACAGCCTCTTCTGTCCGTTACACGGCCCTGTTTCTTCCTCATAAAACCAAGGCATGTAAGACCCATTGGCATCTTTATCAAGCAACAGTAGGGGAGCAGTTGCACACCCTCAAATCCTCAGGGTCAGATCTGTCTCCTCGCCTACATTCATCAATACGACCATGCAAAGTGTGAACCTATGTGGTGGACTAAAGATGGTGCAAATTCTTTGTCACTCCCTCCATTAAAGTATCGCTTAGTAACTTTCCCCTGCATCTAGACTGGCCCTGTGACTTCCTAATGAACAGAAGTGAGCTAGGCCGGTTCTCAGCCTAAGCCTTGAGAAAGCCTGGGAACTTCCCTCTTTGCTCTTGAGGACCCCTACGTCACTATGTGGGGGATCTGACTGTCCTGGAGGAGAGACCCCATGGCTAGGTGAGGCCCGGAGACCGTGTGTAGAGGGAAGGGGGCTCAGCCCTACCAGCATCCCAGCCCAGCTTTCGGATGACTCTCTTCCATTCGCCATCTGACCACAGTCACCTGAGAGAGGGCAAGGGACACCAGCAGAACTGCTCAGCTGAGCCCAGCCAGCCTGCAGGACCAGGTATTACACAACAATAAACGACAAAAAATCAGGAATGGTCTGCAGATCTCAAGAAACTGGCCCTCCCTGTCAGAAAGCTCCGTCAGTATGAAGGAAAATCACCCACACTTCCACGTGACCAACCAGAAGTCAACCGAAGTAGCAGCCGCAGTCCTAGGAAGTGTGCGGTCAACACGACAGCACCTGGCTGGAAGAGGAGGCCTGAGAAAGGGCAGGTGAGTCAGGGTGCGGCCACACTTTCTCCAGAGTGAGACAGTGACGGCCTTCAGGAGTCTCTCAGCCAGCTGAGACAACCCCCACCTTCCCCAGAAACTGTAAATGTGTCGCTTCCATCAGTGTCTGAAACCCAGCTGCGTCACACTGCTGAAGAGAAGGGAACACTCCACAGCAAGGAGTCAGGCTTCTGGTAAGAGTGCCCGTATCCAGTCAGGGGTCATGCATGAGGAATGTCTGCAGGGGTCTGCAGTGAAGTGAGCTTGCTCGCCCACGGTTTAGGAACCTCCGCACCTTTCTCCTGATAAAGTGTGCTCGGCTCTCAGGTCACAGTTATCCACTCACTTCCCAATGCTGAAGGGAAAGCCACGCACCCAAGACCCGGTTCATCATACACTATACAACCACTGGTCATTGGGCCCCGCAGAACAGCAGGTGAGTGCCGAGGGAGGCCCGATCCCAGGCTGACGGGCCAGGGATGCTGGGTCATGAAACCAGCCATGTGCAGCCAGTCAGCACCCCACCATCACAGAGCTCACCGCAAAGCATCGCAAAAGAGAAAGCGCTACGAGGGGACCTCCAGCATCCAACTCACACAGGCACATGCAGAATCAGTGGGACGATTTAACTGAGTTCTTGGCTGTAAAATCATCAGCGCCTAATGTATGGTTGGCTATGCCCTGGGAGAAGACACATATAAAAACCTACATCAAGATATAATCAACTAAAATTAGGGGAGTAATTAAAGTAATTAGGGCATATTTATATGAAACTTAATGTTGCCATTAAAAATTATGTTTGGGAAGAATATTGATGGCATCGTAAATGCTCATAATGCTTGCTCCTAGCTGAGTGATCTTGGGCACATCACTTAAGCTTTCTTTGCCTCTGTTTCCTCATCTGTAAGTGGAAACACCACCACCGTATTCCATTAATTTTAAGATGCAAGTTTTCTTGCATTTTAACATCCCCCAAAACTCCAAATTGTAACGTACAGTGACTTACAAGTAGTTGATAGTGTTTTTTCTTTATTTCTTCATGTACATAAGATGGTAATGCACCTTAGAGCCCATGTGTCTTAGACTTGATGAAATGGTAGGACCTACTGCCTTGGCTTGTCGTGAGGGTTAAAAGCGTTAATGTTGGTGAAAGTTTTAAACTGCCTCACAGGGGCAAACACTCACAAAAATATTAGTTATTATAGCCGATAGCAAATGGGAGCCTCTTTTGCACATGGGTACCCACTTCATGGGAACCATAAACGGCCTCTAGGGAGGGGTAAGCGGCGCTGACAGGAACCCACCCACAACACTAGTCTCCTCTCTTCATTTGGGTGCCTGGGCTTCACCTTGCCCATCCCCTCCCCTCCACAAGGGCAGGGCTTCTCAGCTCCGGTGGCACAGAGGAATCACCCGGGGGATGTTGTTCCCTCCAAACAGCCCCATACACACACACACACACACACACACACACACACACGCACACACACACATGCAAACTGCTTTAACCAGCCTGGGATAAGACCCTGGCATTGGGATTTTTTTAAAGCTCCCTAGGTGATTTTGATGTGCGAGCAAGTTAGAAAACCCCTGCATTAACTCGCAGGAACTTCACAGCCTATCTAGGAAGACAACCAGCCTAGCACCACAATTAGGATCCTGGACTCAGCCAGACCTGGGCTCAAATTCCTACTGTTCCCCTTGCGTAGGTAAGTGAGAGATTGCTTGACTTCTCACGGCTTCAATTTCTTCATCTGTAAGTTGGGAATAGGATCTACCTCATAGGGTTCAGGGGATTCACGGAATGTCATGAACTGAGTCGGGCATACACATTCAGTAAATAAGTTACTATGTCATTTGGTGGCTGGTGCCCCATCTACCCAGAGACTAGCCAGTGGTGGTGTTTCGTAAATATGTGCCAATTTGAATATGAAGGCTATAGAAAGAAAGCCTCTCCCGCAGAAAAGACGGGCACAGGGAGGGTTGTCAGAGAGGCCAGGTGGGTCCACCCTCAGCACCCAGCCAGGCCTGTCTGCGCCTCGCACAGCAGAGGCTCCAGAACAGTCACACTCCACCGGCAGGGCGGCCTTCCTGGCCGTGGCCCGCGAGGGAAAGGCCTCTGCCCAGGGGATGCCCCTGCACTCCGTCTTCTGTGCTGGTAAACTGGTAACCGAGCAGCAGCTGATAATTTCATCAGATGCAAAATCTGAGTTGCAGAACAAGGGAATTTGAAACAAGACATATGTATTAAACATAGGCCTATGATGCTCCTTTTCCCAGCAATAAACCCTGACCTTGAAAGCTGCATGGAAAGGGAGGCCCAGGCCCCGCAGGCCTCCCCGTCCTGCCTCGCTGGCCCCCGGGACCCCAGCCAGGACTTGCCACACTCCAGCAGTAAGCTGTACTAACAGGAATACACGGGGAAAGTGCAAAAGATGCCTGGGGAAATGAAACCCAGGTCCCATTCATTCCACCCACCGGCGGCCAAGTTTTCTTTCTTGACTAAACGGAAGCTCTGTGGAAGAGAATCAGTAGAATGAAGTCAGTTGCTGCCCTCTAGTGGGTGACTTGGTACCTGCGCCTTCCGTCTCAGACTGGAGCCATGCAGAGGCTGAGCACGCGTGTGTCCCAAAGCCCTGCTCACCCTTGCACAGGGCCTGGGAAAATGCCCCTCTACCCAACCATCCCGTGTGTGCCTGGAAATCAGGCCAGCTGTGGCCCGGGCTTGGGGTATTCAAAGGAAGCCTGGGCATGTCCTCAGCCCTGGAGGAAAAGGTAAAGGAGGAGAAACGACCAAAGGTCTGACCTGTCGGCATGCTTCCAATTCTGCTACGGCACAAATGTGGACTTGGCTTCTCGACCTACCCCTGGGTCAGCCGAGGTTGGTAGAGGGGGAGGAAGAGCTATAGGACGAGGCACTTCAGGGCTGGTTCTGAGAGTTACAGCTTCTCTGGAGTAACTGGGGTCAGGGGCTTAGGCCACCGTGAAATCCTGGCCCAGATCAAGCGTGGGGCCAGACCCAGCTCCAGGGAGCAGGAGGGGAGGTGCAGCCCGCTGAGCAGCCCGGGCAGGGAGCCGACACTGTGCCCCTAACATAGCCGAGTCCCGACCCCGGTGGGCCAACCAAGACATTAGCCCTTCGGGAGCTCAAAGGATTTTTTTTGTTTTGTTTTCAGAAATGTTGAAAGATAGCCTCCCTGCCTTGGAATATATCCAGAATGCACGTTGAAGTCACAGGATCTCTGGAGACCACCCGGTGCTAATGAAAGATTTAAGATTTCCCTGTGAGCCACCACATAATTTGCAACTTAACTAGTGACAGACAAATGAGCCAGAATGGATGTTTTTAATTATTACATTCTTAATATATACATGACATTTCAGAAATCTTACAGAAGTATAACAGCATACTCTAAGAATCTAAGGGAAAAGGGACCTTTAATAAAACAGCATTTTATTTGCTATTATCTTTTTATTGATACATCACAATACAAAGGCTACTAATACTATTCCTGGAACAGTGTTTGTAAAGCAGCGTTCATTCTGATCCCATGAGTGTTCACACTGGAAAAGCCTGTTTTATGAGCATCCATCATCCCAAAATCACCGCTGTTTTCATTCTAAGGCTGATCCGTGCAGAAATCAACCAATGAATTAATTTTTTTATTACTTGACTGTCCTAGCATTGCATAAATACAGCTTCATAGTAATGATTCCTACACTTGAGGAATCAATAAACATATATCTAATTGCATCACTCACCTACTCAGAATCTCTTATGGCCCCACATATTCTGAAGCTCACTGTCCAATATAGCCACTAGCCCTGTGTGTCTGTTTAAATTCACATTTTAATTCATTACAATTAAAGTCCCCCCACTGCACTAGCCACATTTCAAGGGCTCAGCAGGCAATGTGGCTCCCATATTAATGCAAATATCAAACATGTCCAAAATCACAGGAAGTGCTCTCAAAAGGCCCTTCTCTATAGGATATTGTTGCAAATCTTTGGCAAGGTACACAAGGCTCTTTACAGGCTGGTCCCAGCTACCTTCTTAGCTCCTTTGTGGCCTCTGCCTCCAAACATGCCCACTACACGGCCCTTGGCCCACCACTTCACTCCTTGGTGAATTACTACTCATCCCGTAAGACTCAGGTTCAATATCGTGTCTCCCTGCAGCTTTCCAGGATCACCTTCCACCCCCCTCCCCATAATTATAAGTTTAATTTGCCTCATGTGAGTAATTCCACAGCTCTTTATTTGTTTATAAAATACAGATACTTACTGTTCATTATTCTTCATAATACATTTTACTAATAGTTTTATTATAAAATATTTGCTTAATAATAATTTTATCTTTAGAAATTTTGTGAAATAATCATTTTAAAAAATTTAAATGGACCCCACCCTAGTTTGAAATATGGTTACCAAAAAAACACCTCCTCTGTCTTCAGGGTCAGGGTGATCTGGGAGAAAGAGAACTGAACTAGGGAACAGGAAACCTGGGATCAAATCCTGGCTCTGCCCTAACTAGCTGTGTGACCTTAGGCAAGACACTAAACCTCTCGGTTTTTCTCATTTATCAAGTGAGGATTTGGGTCCGGTCATCTGAGAACTCTCTGAGTTCTTCCGGGTCCTTCATCCAAGCAGGAGCCACTGAGAGAATGACAGACAACACAGGGCAGTGAAACTGGGGGCTCAGAACTTCCCACTCTTCATTATGAAGCTTCAGGGGGTTGAATCTAAGTCTCTGCTTATTCTTCCCCCATTCATTCCCAGCCAGATAGCTGGAAGAACTATTGCCTCATTCAAGCCGCCAGAGAGAGCCTCCAGATTCTTACAGCCAAGTCAGGAGTTACTGCCTGATGGCGGTCCCCAGACAGCTGGGCTCTCAGACGTGCTGTGTTGGTGATGAACTTTCAGATACTAGGATTATTGGGGAGATTCAAAGGTACTAAAGGGCTCAAGACAATACTAATCAAGTAAGATGTCCTCAGTCCCCCAGATCAATACATGGCAGTCTCCTGAGATGTCCAGGGCTCAGTTCGAAGACCACCTTCTCAGAAAGGCTTTCCCTGACCATGCACGAGGCCCACTCATTCTCCTGCACTCTGTCCCATTTTGTGTTCTTCATAACAGTTCACATCATTATTGGAAGCTATCATTCTTGTTTGCTTCCTCATCTACTGTGCGCCCAAGCACACTAAAAGCTCAGCCCCATCGGAGCAAGACTGCATCTGTCTCATTCGCTATGGCGTCCCTAGCCTCTGTGACAAACACGTGGACAAGGTAAGCATGTCAGTATTTCATGGATATTCCATGAGCAAACCAGGTAGGCCAAATGATGGTAGGATCACTCCTGTAGTAGAACTGCATTTTGCGGTGTCTTTAAACCTCTCACATCCCCCCAGTTACCTTCAGCATCGTGTGGTTGTTTGAGAAAAAAATCTCTTGCTGCCCTGACCTTGCTCCCTTACATTCAAATGAAGCTACATTCTCTGATGTTCCAGCAAACACTCCCTTCCTTTGGCACTCTCATTATATTCTGTATGCCCTCAGTAGGCATCCTTGGGACTTAGTAGATTATAATAGTTCCCCTTTGCTCAGAAGTCCAGGGAGCAGGAGATGGATTCGGGTAGTTCCGTGTATGGGTCATGAAGCTCTGCACCTCTGCTGTACCACTCAGAGCAGGGTGACACAGAACAGTGGGAAGGGCAGGAACCAAGACAGACCCAGAGACCTCAGCTTCACCCAAGTTAGCACCCAGATTTTTTTCCACCAAGAATTTTGAAAGGTAAAATGGAAAGACCTAGAAAGTGGGAGTGACCCATCTCTAGAAAACATGAACACTTAACACAGAATTTCCCTTTCTGAGGTTGGGTTGCCCTATTCTTGCTTTAGATCTGTGAGATACAAAGAGTTCTTTCAGCTGATTTCTATGGCTTTTAATCAAATGAAACATAACTGATACAAGCCAAGATGTATGAACCATTCCACTCCATTCAAGTGACCGTCACATAGCATTCTGTCTGGTAAATATCAATGAAAGAGTGTGGATACTTAGTTATGGTCAACATAAATGTACACATTGATCAAAGTTGGCTGTTGACTGGAAGAAGCTGCCTGTGCACTGAAAAATGCAGGAATGTGGGTGAAAGTGACCAACCTAGAAAGAGCCAGGGAAAAGGGTACAAAGCCAAAATGATCAAACTTTGTAAGAACAGTAATTAGACCTGAGTTAATGTTATAATCCTCTACAAAATCAGATAAGAGATGCTAGAAACATCTGGTCTCTTGGCAGTGGAAGTGGAAGAGACTTAGGGTTTTGGCTGAATCTAATCTCAGGATGAGCTGACCCTACATAAGCATGACATGATGAACATTAATAAACTGACAACATTTCCAGATCACGATAGGTAATAATGACCACAGTTGGTGTGGACTGAATATTACTTGAAGTATTGTGCCTAAATCTGTGGTCATCCTGTAAAGATGACAGTGGCTAGAGATCATCCAGGTGAAGTCCCTTCAGTGATGACAGATGTGTAAACCAAGCGCTGTGACCCATTAACAGAATCAGGGATGTCTGGTTTAGGGAAGGAAAGACCTAAGAAAGTCCAGTTACTTCATCATATATTTAAAGAGCAAGCACATGAAAGGAAGCCTTCACTGAAACCCAAGTAGATGGAAATAGAACAGTGGGTGAAAATTGCAGAAAGGTAGAATTTAATCTATCAGGTAATCTATTTGATAGAAATATAGCTTTCTATCAGAATTTTCCAAAAATATAACAGTGCACCTAACCAAGACATAGACTACTGTCCCTGGAAATATTGTCAAGCAGGGTAAATATTTCCAGATATTTTAGAAAGTGCTTTCTTCACTGGATGGATGGATGGCAGAGACGACATCCCAGCCCTTCGATACTGAGACCTGGTGCTTCTTGTACAGATCCCACCCTTCAGCGAGTGACATGAAAAGTAAGTTCATGTCTCGTGGGCTTTTCAGTCTCACTAGTAGAAGAGGAGACAAAATTAGGTGGTCTCAAGTTCCCTCCATGGCAAAACTCAAACCTTACAGTGGAGAAACAACAGGCCATCTGAGGTGGAGGACGGGAAGATGGAAGAGGAGGGAGAAGGGAAAGGGGTCTGCAGTCTGCAGCTAGAGCAAAGAGCGGAGGCTGATGAAAGACCGGGGAAACACAGGTTTTCTGGAGGGAAGAAAAAGCAAAAACAGAGTCATGTAACAGGAGAGAAAAGAAGGAATCAAATAACAGGAAAGAAAGATAAAAAGAAAATGGAGTTCTCTTTCTCTAGCCCGTTGTGGGTCTATTTAACAGCTCCATCTCCATCTTTTTTACTGTTTAGCTGTGTTGATAAATTTAATAGATGGTGAATATCGTAGTTTTAACTCCCAATTCAATTTTATTACAAAAGCTGTCTTTTTATTCCAAACAAGGACTTTCCTGAGACCCAATGCATTTTCCCTTTATATTCATCACACATTAAAGGTTTCCAAGAGCCCCTAAACTTCCCATTTATGCTGATGTTCCCATTTGCTATGCTGAAGGTATTCATTGCCATTCGTTATGAATGAGCTACAACAGTGCTGCAACAGCGCTCAGCAAACAGCTCCTGACTTTCAGGCGTCATTACATGCAAGTTAAACTAAATGGATGAATTTTTAGCAGGAATAATGTAGTTCATGTTGACATTATTCACAGCTTTCCCAAGAAGACAGGTATTCATCAGACAACACTCGTGTAGGTCTCAGTATATAAATATTTGGGTGTCTGGCTAAACAGTGCCCTAACCTTTAAAAGTCATATAGACCTTATGCTTTAAATAGGATCATCAATATAAAGGGACATTTAGGACAAATAAAAGGAAGAATTTCTTTGCACAGGATTATGGATGTATATGGAACCCATTATCTCAAAAGTTTGAACAGCATACAAATAAAAATAAGTCCCCAAGAAGGGTTTAGATAAGTCAGAAATCACGAGGTGATTCTGTGAATTCTTCCTTCAAAATCATTCATGCACATGTCTCCTTCTTCTCAATTTTCACTGTTTCCACCTTGGACATTTATTTATGGAAGCCTCAGAGGAAGTTTTAAAGATATGAGAACTCAGGTGTCGTTTCTGGAAGTTTTTTTTTATTATTAAGATATCATTGATATACACTCTTATGAAGGTTTCCCAAGAAACACAATGTGGTTACTACATTCACCCTTATTATTGAGTCCCCCACACCCCATTGCAGTCACTGTCCATCAGTGTAGTAAGATGCCACAGAGTCCCTACTTGTCTTCTCTGTGCTACACTGTCTTCCCCGTGCCCCCACACACATGTGCACCAATCACAATACCCCACAATCCCCTTCTTCCTCCCTCCCCACCCACCCTCCCCCACCCCTCCCCTTTGGTAACCACTAGTTCCTTCTTGGAGTCTGTGAGTCTACTGCTATTTTCTTCCTTCAGTTTTGCCTCATTGTTATACTCCACAAATGAGGGAAATAATTTGGTATTTGTCTTTCTCTGCCTGGCTTATATCACAGAGTATAATGTCCTCTAGCTCCAACCATGTTGTTGCAAATGGTAGGATTTGTTTCTTTCTTATGGCTGAATACTATTCCATTGTGTATATGTACCACATCTTCTTTATCCATTCATCTACTGATGGACACTTAGGTTGCTTCCATATCTTGGCTATTGTAAATAGTGCTGCAATAAACATAGGGGTGCATATGTCTTTTTGAATCTGAGAACTTGTTTTCTTTGGGTAAATTCCTAGGAGTGGAATTCCCGGGTCAAATGGTATTTCTATTTTTAGTTTTTTGAGGAACCTCCATACTGCTTTCCACAATGGTTGAACTAGCTTACATCCCCACCAGCAGTGTAGGAGGGTTCCCCTTTCTCATTCTGGAAGTTTTAACCTAGAAAGTAGGAAATGGGATACAAGGGATGAATAGGAAAGTATGTAGGCACATGCTAGGTACTTAATGAACAGAAGAAACATGATTACTTCAGAAATTAAGAAGGGACTGCCTTTCAGAGCAGGAAGACGTCCCAGAGAAAGGTGAATCTGATGTGGCCATAATGCATGGCATAGATGCAGATAATCCAGCAAGATAGAGGTGGCCAAGGGTATGACACAATTTTGAGTAAATCAGCTATCTGGGTGAAGAACAAAGTTCACGTGAGGAAGCTTCATACAGGAGAGCAGAAAATGAGACCCTTAGGAACCAAATAGTGGAAGTCCTTGACAAGCTGGTGAAAGAGTTGAGACTCTTCTGTAGAAGGTGAGGGGCCATCAAAGGTGTCTGAGCAAGAAGTTCTGGAACTTCTTGCAAGAAGAAGCAATAAGGACCCAAGTTCAGAGCGACAATGTGAACAGAAAGGAAGGGACAAATTTCTAGGAGGCTCTGCTCTTCCCTTCTCAAGCACACTGTTGTTGGGTGAAGCTTCCTTTATCATCTTGCAAATCTCTCTCAAAAGTCCTCAAAGTCCAAACTCCTCTTGGCATCCACTGCTCTACAGTCTTGCCCAGATCTAGTTACAGATTTGTTTGCCACTTACTCAAACAGGCCCCCTCTACTGCACTCAACCAGTTGGTTCACTATTTCTGGCATACATGCAGTTCATTATTAACAAATATTTATAGTTTACACATTCTGTGCTCAGCTGTGTGCTGGATGTGAAAATGAAGGAATGGTAAAATAGAGTACTACTCTTAAAGACCCACAGTCTAATGGAATGCCCTTTCTACTGTTTCGTTTGTTTGTGGGGCTTTTTGCCTAAATCCTACAAATTCATGCAGAAACTTGTGTCTACATCTTCCCAGGGGCCGCCAGTGATTACTCTAACCCACAGTGGCCTCACCTACATGGAATTCATCTGCACCTTCAATCTTCTCCACTCAGTTTGTTGTTGTAACATTTATTATCTTAACATGTCAAAAGTTGCCACTTTTTTTTCAAACAGATTCAGCCCATAAGACCAGTTTTTATTCATTACTTCCCCTGTAGTTTGTATACACTGTCACCAGGAGGCAGTAGCATGCCATGAGGCACAATGATTTGCAGCACCCAGACTTGGAAAGAATGGGTTTCTACCATCTTTTGTTAAGTCTTGGATTAACCCAAATATTATATGCAGCCATAATTAAAACACAAATCATAATAACTTCCCTGAATCATAATTTGGAAATGAACCTCTGTGAACAAATTACTTTTCATTTTTGGTTTTAGATGAAAGATCTTAATAATGAATCTTTCCCATCAAATTCCACCAGCTTTCCAGAAGGCCATGGGCTCCTTCTAGTCCAATCCAGGCCTCTTGACAGCCCCGTTGCCCACTTGTCCAATATCTTTTCATATAGGCACAGTTTTATATTCCCTTATTTAAAAAATAGTCTTATTTAGTCCCTCCAAACCACAACCACAGAACAGAACATGAGGTGAGCAATACATACCCACTGATTGATTATGTGATTGATTTTTAATATAGGGGTGGTAGTTTCATTCGAGGTTACTAAAGGAAAAGGACATTTGGAAATAGCCAAGGGGACAACTTCAGAGAACCTCAGAATATCACGTGAGAGACGAAATGGAGGGCAAGATTAATCCGTTCATTGGACTAAGGAGAACCTTCTATTCTCTTGTTTTGCATTGACAAAGGAAGGAATAAGAGCCAGTAAGCAGGGACAGAAAAGGCTTGGAACCGAGCCCTGCTCAGGAGAAACTCCCACATCCAGACTGAAGACACCAAGGCTTGCCTGTTTGGATGAGGACATGGTGGCTCTCCACAGACACACGACCATCAATCCCACCTAAAAAATTATTTGCTTCTCTTTTACGTGTATATGCTACAGGATGTAAAATTAGGACTGTGCCCTCACCTTCTACTGAGACCCCGAGACACTAGGCACCGACTAACCCCACTCTGCAGTGGGGTCTCAGACCACATAAGCAGGTCTAGCAGAGATGGGGAAGGACAGGGGAAGTTTCCAGTCACCTCAAACTTAGTGAGTTCGGTTTGGTGGGGAGCTCAACATTTTGATGGAGGGGTCAACATTTTACTCTCAAGAGAGATGGTACCATCTTAAAGAAACGTCACCCATGGGGACTTTTGGAAGAGTGGCAGAAGTCCAACCGAGAGGCAATGGCAGAGTCATACAGGGTCAGCCAGAGACGATGCAGAGAACTGTCGGGTAGAAGACCCCCAGCACTGGGGGGGGGGGGTTCCAAAGGATCAGTGGAAGTGCCCCCAAGACCCCAAGAGACTCATCTTTAAACATCTGCAAATATCTACAATCATTCTGGCGGCAGTGAGGTTAACCATGCCCTTTAAACTCCTTCCTCTGCTCTAATCCCAGAAGGGTCCAGAGCCAAGGCTAGCCAAGGCATGTACGGGGAGGACAAGACATGGGAGATAGAAGCTGATGGAAAAAAGAAAATGAAAGTTACCATGCCTTCCTTCAGATGGAGACCCAAGCAAAGCAGGGCTGCAGCTTCAGTGTGGAATACAACTCAAGAGTTTTGATTATTACCCTTGACTGCACACATTAATACCAGAACCACCTGTTTTGAGGGACTAAAGAAATCCCCAGCCTTTCACTAAGAGCAAGCAGATAAGCAATGAGCATTGCCAAAAATTTCATCCAACATTAGGGGGAAAACTAGCCCCACAGAGTGACTTTATAAAGGGGCAGTTATAAAAATAATACTAGTATTTTATAATTGTACCTGACATATCTGCTTTTAAGGTATTAGTTACATATATATAACACAATATAGGAAAGAGAGCTAAAAACTAAGAGCATATTACTATGAATTCAAATTCCTAACATCAGGAAAGAGCTAAAGCAGGAGGAGAAAAAAGTAAAAGAAGAAGACTCATTTCCTACCTACCAAGAAGTCTCCCCCTGTTTTTTGTGTGCAAGAATCAGGCTAAATCCATATGTACCACCACTAACCTCACTCTGCTTCCTATAAGATGCAGAAACGGACAGCTAAAAGGAATAAGCTTCCAAGCCCCCAGATGAAAACTATACAGATTTTTAATGTCTGTAGTCTCATGAGTTAAATATCCTGTAATATATAGAAATGACATAATTCCAAGAGTGGGTGAATGTACCTAACATTAGAGGCTCCAATGAAAGAATTTACTGGGCAGTGTAAGAGTGCAGGCATTGAGAAAAACACAGTACCAAACATGAACAGAACTTGGGATTCAGATCCGTGGTGTATGTGCGTCAAGGAAACAGGAGCTATTTGAATTATGGGGCTATAATTCCATCGAGGGATCCTGAGAACTGCATAAACCACTGGAGCCTACAAAAATTACTCCCCCATATTTCAGTCACTGGCAGTTGTTCTGTGAGTAATTTACTGCTGCCTTCACACAGTATGTCATGTCATACTTCAAACTCTGGATAGTTCTTTGCAATTTGATTTGCCTCACCTGAGCATCTGTCCCTTTGGGTAACCAATCTTTATTGAACGTTTACTACATGTGCCATGCTGTGGGAAGAAGTACATTGTGTGGTTCCCTCTGAGCCCCCAGCTGCTGCAGACTTTGAACCCTTGGAGTTACCCAACACCAGAAATCAGACATCCTATGACCAGTCAGCTCGGCAGCCCCACCTGGGGAGCAGACACCCACTGTAACAACCAAAAGGACACAAATGTCTGGTGACGATATGACCCCAAGAGTTCTGGGGTGGGGTTCCCAGAGTGCGCCATCCTCAGGTCTTACCAGTTCCCCAAGGCTCCACTCGTAGGAAAAGCTGCTGCTCAGTGACTCAGGGAAGCCACTCTTAAGGGGAAGGAGTCAGCTGATGCTCCACACAGCAGGGGCACACACGCATCAGCCCCCAGCACCTGCCTCCGAGCAGTTGGTGTGATACCCTGTCCTTCCCATCCATTTTCACAGCACGTCCATTTGAATCCCCTTAAGACACCTCTTTGCTGCCTTTCTCTCTTCAGTGCTGGTGTTGCTTACCCTGTGTAAGATGCTGACAGCAGAGAGAGGGTCCCTGATGGTGGAAGTTGTGTCAGGAAGATAAGGACACAGCAGAACCTTACACTTGTTAGACTTCAGATCACGTGGTCTGAGGACCACCATGTCTTTGACATTAAGGCTTCAGAAAAGTCTTTTTAACCAGAGAAAGACATGTTTCCTCTTTTCTGTGTGAGAGAGAGGGCACATCTGGAAGTGTCATGACCTGTAAAAGTAAATCTTCGGTACTGTAAGAGCCGGAGACCCGTGGAAAGAGGCACAGGGCGTGGGAGGCCCCCTGCATTGCTGGGCTGGAAGGACTCCCCCAGCTATGGTGTCCAAGCCATCTTATTTGTCCCTCTCTTGTATTTGTCAGCAACTATCTTTTATCAGAATTTTGTGTGTTTGTGTCTTACTTTTCACTGAGAGTAGGGTTGGTGTCTGATTTATTGGCATATCACCCACCATATCAAAGAAATGAAAGAGAACATCTTTCTCTCCAGCTCTCTCTCCTTGGGGAAACTGTGGTGAAATGAAGGCACTCAGCAGAGAATCCAGGAAAAACAACTATAATCAACCATTTGTTATCCATGTAAGTGCAAGAGGCAAAGAGGCCAATACAAGGTTTTTGAAAAACAGCATCATTCCTGCAGGGTGGATGGACAGGTGAAACAATGTAACAAAATCATAGTTTGGTAACTCAGGAGTTTGGTGGGTGGACAGGGATGGCAGTGGGGGAAATATGGCAGGTGAGGGAGGCAGGTTCCGAGTCATGGAACATCTTTGGAACTGCACTTTATCCTGAAAACTTTAGAAGCAACATGAACAGGCTTTGCCTTTTTGAATGGCTTGGCAGCAAGGTGGAGAATGGGTTTCAGGGAAGCAAACCAGGAGGAGGGAACCTAGAAAGGGAAAAGCAGCCCTAGAAATTCAGGCTGAGCTGAGGAGGAAACGAATTCAAATTGTTTTCAGGAAGCCAAAGTCACAGGGTGGAGTAACTCTCTGCTTTGAAGGAGGAACACGGGAGCCCCGGATGACTCAAGGGGTTTTGCTTGGGTGCAAGACATTGGGTCTACACCCTGGGTGCATTAGAAACCCTGGGAAACAATAGACTGGAGGAAAGAGGACCCTAAGCTCACATCTGGATATGTGGAGTCATCCAGCGGCAGTGTCTCATGGACACGTGTATGTAGAGGCACGAGGAGTGCGGTCTGCGGTCAGAGACAGCGACGTGTGCAGCATCTGCTTCTAGATGGTGGACAGCAACATGTATGGCGCATTCCTCAAGGTAGCTGCAACCCCAAGAACACTGCCACTTAACGTGTTTTCTCCTTGTCTTTTGCAGTCATTCTCCCAAGAATCCCCTCTCTAGCAGTCAAGGTAAGTGAAGCATGTGGGTCCATGACCAGGTCCACCAGAAGTAAAGTAAATTTGTGGACTACAGATAATCCACAAAGCAGATAGGTCCCCCAGCAGTGAATCAAGGGCTGTCTGAACAGGGATCAAGACTTGATGGTAGGATTCATGAGTGTTCTGCAAGAAGGCAGACCTTGCATGTCTGGTGAGAGGGATTCAGCAAAAGTTAGTTAAGTAAAATAATTTCTGGCTCAACACAAGCACCTTCCAGTCCTCCCAGTCTTCTCCTCAGGAGGTTGTGTGGTCCTATGGCAGAAGAGCTCAAGTCCTGTGGGGCTGGTGATGTAGAGTGGTGTGAAAGCTAGGTGCCCCACCGAAACTCTGTTTTTAAACCCCAGCTCTGCTGTTCACTTTGCAGAGATTTGGGGCAAGTTGCTTAACCTCTCTTTGCATCAGTTTCCTCATCTACAGACTAGATGTTGATAGTAGAGGTGGTGATGATGGGGTAATGATGATTTCAGTGGGGATTGTGGTGGTGGTGGTGGTGGTGGTGACGGTGGTGGTGGTGGTGGTGATGGTGGTGACGGTGGTGATGGTGGTGATGGTGGTGATGGTGATGGTGGTGGTGATGGTGGTGACGGTGGTGACGGTGGTGATGGAGGTTGGTGGTGATGGTGGTGATGGTGGTGATGATGGTGGTGGTGGTGGTGATGGTGATGGTGGTGGTGATGGTGGTGGTGGTGGTGATGATGGTGGTGGTGATAGCGATGGTGGTGGTGGTGGTGATGGTGATGGTGGTGGTGATGGTGGTGGTGGTGGTGATGGTGATGGTGGTGGTGATGGTGATAGTGGTGAGTAGTGAGTGGTGGTGATGGTGGTGGTAGTGGTGATAGTGATGGTGCTGGTGATAGTGATGGTGGTGGTGGTGGTGGTGGTGGTGGTGATGGTGGTGGTGTTGGTGGTAGTGGTGGTGGTGATAGTGATGGTGGTGGTGGTGGTAGTGGTGGTGGTGATGGTGAGTGGTGGTGGTGATGGTGATGGTGGTGGTGATGGTGGTGGTGGTGGTGATGGTGATGGTGGTGGTGATGGTGGTGGTGGTGGTGGTGGTGATGGTGGTGATAGTGATGGTGGTGGTGATAGTGATGGTGGTGGTGGTGGTGGTGGTGGTGATGGTGGTGAGTAGTGGTGATGATAGTGGTGGTGATAGTGATGGTGGTGGTGATGGTGGTGGTGGTGGTGATGGTGATGGTGGTGGTGATGGTGTTGGTGGTGGTGATGGTGGTGGTGGTGGTGATGGTGGTGGTGGTGATAGTGATGGTGGTGGTGATGGTGGTGGTGGTGGTGATAGTGATGGTGGTGGTGATGGTGTTGGTGGTGGTGATGGTGGTGGTGGTAGTGATGATGGTGGTGGTGATAGTGATAGTGGTAGTGGTGGTGGTGGTGGTGGTAATAAGTAGTAGTAAATAGTAATAAATGATGGTGGTGGTGATGGTGGTGATGATGGTGATGATGGTGGTGATGGTGGTGATGATGGTGGTGATGGTGGTGGTGGTGATGGTGATGATGGTAGTGGTGATGGTGGTGATGATGGTGATGATGGTAGTGGTGATGGTGGTAATGATGGTGGTGATGGTGATGATGGTGGTGATGGTGGTGGTGATGATGGTGATGATGATGGTGGTGATGGTGGTGATGGTGGTGGTGATGGTGGTGGAGGTGGTGGTGGTGGTGGTGGTGATGGTGGTGGTGGTGGTGATGGTGATGGTCGTGGTGATGGTGGTGGTGATGGTGATGGTGTTGGTGATGGTGGTGGTGGTGGTGATGGTGGTGATGGTGATGGTGGTGGTGATGTGGTGGTGGTGGTGATGGTGGTGGTGTTGGTGGTGGTGATGGTGATAGTGGTGATGGTGGTGGTGGTGGTGATGGTGATGGTGGTGGTGATGGTGGTGGTGGTGATGATGGTGGTGGTGGTGATGGTGGTGGTGGTGATGGTGGTGATGGTGGTGGTGGTGATGGTGGTAGCGGTGGTGATGGTGGTGATGGTGGTGGTGGTGGTGATGGTGGTGGTGGTGGTGATGGCAGTGGTGGTGGTGATGGCGGTGGTGATGGTGGCGTTGGTGATGGTGGTGGTGGTGATGGTGGTGGTGATGGCGGTGGTGATGGTGGTGGTGATGGTGGTGGTGGTGGTGATGGTGCTGGTGGTGGTGGTGGTGGTGATGGTGGTGGTGGTGATGGCGGTGGTGGTGGTGATGGTGGTGATGGTGATGGTGGTTGTGGTGGTGATGGTGGTGGTGATGGTGGT